>PVIU01027188.1:0-20859 GCA_004026605.1 Ondatra zibethicus | reverse complement strand
GTGTACCTGAAAATGGGGTTGTGAACATGGCTATCAGAGGCAGCAAACAGATCCTCCATGTTGGACTGGATGGGGCAAGCAGACACTTCCATATTTCCCCTAGCAATGGCACCACTTAGATTCATAAGAAGTGCTTTGTATTTTAAGAAGTTGTCCTGGTCAGTAAATAATAACAGATAAGCAATAAAGACAAATACAGATGAAAAAGACCTCTAAATGGGTCACAGTGCTAGATAAATGTATGTAGGCTTGGGAGAGAGAAGAAAAAGAATATAGACAGTTATAAAAAGAAGTAAATGGTTTTATAAAAAAGGTAAAGTCTTGAAAGAGAAAAGAGTAAGACAGTCTTAGATTAAAAGAAGTAAAAACGGATAAGCCATGTAAAAATGCAAATTGACAGAGAGTCTGAATTATGTATATTATTGGGTTTTCTTTGAATTTTTGACTAGAGAAAGACATTTGATTCTGTGGGTTGCCAAACCAAAAAAATATATGTTAAAAGTATTTTGAATTCAAAATATGGGTCTAAGGATATGTTGCCTTGGAAAAGAGGTTCTGCTTTTGTTTCCACAGAAGATGAGAACCTGTGGAATACTTCCAGACTAATGTGATTTAATGCACCAAGCCCCCCTTTAAAGGTTGCTGTGAATACCCACACAAATACTTTGCCCAATGATATGGGATATCCTTCTGTCTATGTGTTGCTTTATTGGTTAATGAATAAATAAACTGGTTTGCCCTATAGCATGGGAAGAGAAAGGTAGAGTAAGAGAGAAATCATGGATCCATGAGAGACAGATGCTAGGAACTTTACCCAGTTAGCCACAGCTATGTGGTAATATACACATTATACCTGTTTTGTTATATGTAATTTTACTATGTTAAAGTTAAAGCCTTCCTTTTTGTTTAAACAGAAAAGGGGAGGTGACATGGGATTTCCCTCTGTATGCTGTATTTATTTAATAAATAAAGAAACAGCTTTGGGCCTATAGCAGAGCTATAGGGAAACAGAGATAGGCAGGGAAAACTAAACAGAATGCTGGGAAAAACGAGAAGGGATCAGAGAGAAGCCATGTAGCCCTGCCAGAACCAGATGGAACTTTAGCTGGTAAGTCACAGCCACATGGTGATATACAGATTAATAGAAATGGGCTAAGTTAATATCTAAGTGTTAGCCAATAAGAAGCTATAGCTAATGGGCCAAGCAGTGATTTAAATAACACAGTTTCTGTGTGATTATTTTGGGGCTAAGCTGCCAGGAACCAACAAGCAGCCTCCTCCTAGACAGTCTAACAAAAAGCAGGACGCAGTATAGAAAGAACTACACCCATATTCCCAAATATTATTTATAAATGTTTGTTTATATGTAAAAGGGGATATGGTATAGATTTGCATTGATATGGGTCTTAGTTTATTGATACAAAATTAAGGTCAATTCTGTTATACTGTGTATATGTACATTTTTGCTCTTGTGTAACAGAAGGGCCTGCTAGTTGGGGTTTCCATCCTGTCCAGTTCCCATAGCCGGCAAGTCCCAAAGAAAATCATACAAAGAGTCTACATTAGGTTATAAACTGAATGCCCATTAGCTCAGGCTTCTTATTAGCTCTTGTAACTTACATAGCCCGTTATTCTTATCTATGTCAGCCACATGGCTCAGTACCTTTTTCAGCAGGGCAGGTCACATCCTGCTTCTTTGGTGGTCTTGGCAGGAGTACGAGGGAACTTCCTTCTTCCCAGAATACTACTGTTCTCATTGCCTCACCTCTACTTCCTGTCTGGTTTTCCCACCTATACGTCCTGCCTGGGTAATGGCCAATCAGCATTTATTTAAATCATGATTGACAGAATACAGACAATTCTCCTGCACAACTCTTGATTAAGATATTGTGTTTATGCAGCTCATTTAAAAATGTAATGTATAACTACAAAATATATGTAAAGAGTGTCATCAATAATAGTCAAGCTTGTAGTCATGTTAATTAGATTCCCTAGATGTACAGAGATGTATTTCAGATGGGTAGGGAATCATTCAAATTTTTCAAAGAATACAGAATATGGCATTTAAAATGTTTAAGTTCTTAGGACTTTTCATGACAGTGAGACACATCTGGCACCTGGCTGTACCAATCTCTTCAAGAGGAAGATGGGCATCAAAGAGGCTCCTTGTGGAGTTTGTTAGCCATTTGGGGAAGAAACTGCTCTTACCTGGACTTCATACTGCTAATATAGGTGGAACTGTTTTTGTAATTTCCTGCTTCATGAAGTAGTTTGCTGGATACTATGGGCCTGTAGGCTGAAGATGGGTGCCTGTAATGGTACAGAAGAACTCTGAGTGACTATCCAGGTAGCTAGATGTCTCTGTCAATTCTAGAGTTTTAGAAGTTGCTTACAATGTACTTCCTGTTTACTTAGGTAATATATCTTTCTGGAGTCTTTGATGGAGTTGAAGAATTTATAGTTATAATTTTCCTTAGTTATGATAAAAGATAAAGTAGATATAAATATCATAACTGTAATTCCTGCTTGATACCTGTTTTGTTATATGTAATTTTTCTGTGTTAAAGTTAAAACCTTCCTTTTTTATTTAAACAGAAGGGGAGTTGATGTGGGATTCCCCTCTATATGTTGTGAATACAATTTGTGAATAAAGAAACTGTCTTGGCCTGTTAATAGGGCAGAACTTAAGTAGGCAGGGAAAACTAAACTGAATGCTGAGAGAAAGGAGGCAGAGAGAGAGATATATGCCACTGGAGATAGACACACTAAATCTTTGCTGGTAGGCCATGGCCTCATGGTGATGCACAGATTAGTGGAAATGGGTTAAATTAATATGTAAGAGTTAGCCAATAAGAAGCTAGAGCTAATGGGCCAAGCAGTGATTTAAAATAGTTTAGTTTCTGTGTGATTATTTTGGTTCTGGGCAGCTGGGACAAACAAGCAGCTTCCAACAACATGAATATAATAAAATTGACCTTAAATTTGTATTAATATACCAAGGTCCATACCAATGCAAAATATTCATTTCTATAGCATATCCAGCTTTAAATGTAAAAAAAAATTTATAAACAATTGTTTAGGGAATTTGGGCATAGTTCTCCCCAAACTCCTTCCTGATTTTCATTGGGCAAAGTAATTTTAGTGGTTTATGGAGACCTTTCAGGGCATCTTGTTCCATTGGACCACATTAGTTTGGAAGGAATCCACAGGTTCTCATCCTCAGTGGAAACAAAAGCAGAATCTCTTTTTCAAAGCAACATATCATTAGACCCAAATTTTGAAGTCAAAATACCTTTAAAATATATATATGTTAGTTTAACTTAGCAGTATGTACAATGAAATGTCTCTCTGTACTTAGCTTATTCACAGTCAAAAATTCATAGAAAACACAATAATATACATAATCCAGACTCTCTGTGTATATTCTATCTTTACATGCCTTAGTTTTTATTTCTTTAATCTGTAACTGTCTGCATTCTGTTTATTTAAAGACTGTTCTTCTTTTAACACATTTATTTCTTTTTGTAACTATTTATCCTCTTTTCCAAGCCTATGTATATTTAT
Source organism: Ondatra zibethicus (assembly GCA_004026605.1). Classification (NCBI taxonomy): domain Eukaryota; kingdom Metazoa; phylum Chordata; class Mammalia; order Rodentia; family Cricetidae; genus Ondatra; species Ondatra zibethicus. The sequence continues at coordinate 17,295 of PVIU01027188.1, read as the reverse complement.
TCAACACCGTGACACTTTTAGATGTCTTTTTCATCTGGATTTGTCTTTATTGCATATGTATCTGTATTTATATATGACCAGGAGCACTTTTCTTTATGCTATGTGAGCATGGCTAGGACCAACTCTATGCTTTGCCCGTTGACTCCACCCAGTTCAACATGATGGAGGCATGTTCACTGCCTCTGAGAGCCATGCATGCTGCCCCAGTTCCAGGTTTGCAACAGGTCTATGTCATTATTGAGCATGTTGTAGCACTCTGCTCACAGACCCCATTCAAATGCTTAGTCTCCTGAAAGAGCCAGAGTTGTTCCTTCAAATAGTATGAATGAGGAAGCTGCAATTTCAAAACTGAGGGTTTTTTTTTTTTGCAGCTACCACTGAATCAGGAAGACCTCTCAAAGTAGCTGTGGTAGCCCTGCTCACTGCCAGAAAACAGAGCCTATCTGAAAAAAAATGCTGACTCCCAAGATGCCATGCTTAAACTTGTTCTTTCATGTCTAGAATTCCTTTCCAAACTCTCTCAGATTTTAAGTGAATTTAGTTGGTCATGTTGGTGCCATTCTGTTGTCAGAGGCTACTTATTCATTTCCCAGCTGCCCAAAACAAAAATAATTATACAGAAACTGTATTAATTAAGTCCCTGCTGGCCTCTTAGCTTTAGATTATTATTGGCTAGATATTACATCTTAAATTAACCCATTCCTATTTATCTGTGCATCACCACGAGACTTGTGGTTTACTGGTAAAGTTCCACTGGGCTCAGCCATCTGTCTCCTGCCCCAGCTACATGGTTTCTTCCTGACTCTGCCTACTTTCTCTGAGCTTTTAGTTTAGTTTTTCTGCCTTACTCTATTCTGCCCTGTCATAGACCAAAGCAGTTTTATTCATTAACCAATAAAAGCAACACATATACAGAAGGGAATCCCATATCACAAACATGTACAATCAAAATGAAGCATTTATAAAATATTTTAAAAACAGGAATATTGGAATTATTTCTGTCAAAGGAAATATCATGGCCAAAGCAAACAAAAATCTTTACAGGAAATTGTAAGTTGGATAGTATGCCAGTAGTAAAAAGGAGGAGAATCAAGAAATAATGGAAAAAGACAGTCTGAGACAAGATAACTTTCAAACTTGAAAACTACAAAATCAGTGGAAGCACTAATAGAAATAAATGGCATATTAAAGATAGTTCTTTTTAAGGCTCCACTCTTATAACAGTTTAAGGAAGAAAGTTAATGAATAAGTAGGCTTGAAGATACATGCCACTAGTTGTAGTACATAGTTGGCAGATATAAGGAAACATGATCATGATTAAGGGTAGCCTGGGCAATGTCGTGAGACATTTCTAGAGAGAGAGGCAGAGAGACAGAGAAAGAGAGAGAGAATGGGAGGGAGGAAGGAAAGAAGGAAGGAAGAAATGCATGAAGGAAGGAATGAAAGAAGAAAGAAAGAATGGAATGGAGTAAAGAAAACAAAAATTTAAAAAAAGGGAATCTGTTCAATCGTTCACCTTTACATTATGTCATTTCCTTCTTAGAATCTACATGTACAAGATATTGGTAATCTTTGTTTTTCTGTACCTGAATCATTTCATTTTACATAGTGATCTTTAGTTATACCTACTTCACTGAAAATTATCTGAATTTATTTCATTTTATGTCAGAATACCCCTCTATTGTGTATATGTACCAAATTTTCTTTACTATTCAATTACTTATTGGCATTTTGTCTGGTTCCATTTCCTGGCTACTATGGATAGTGTGATAAGATACATGAATGTACATTAACTCTGTTGTACATTGATTTGGTTGCTTTCCATATGTTCCAAAGGACCTCGTTTGTGCCAGGATTCATTAACTTGTGTCCACTCCAGAAACCAAATGTTATACTTGTTTGTGTAAGATATCAGGCTGGGATATTGACTCCCCTATTATTTGAAAAATCAATTTAGATTCCTTTTATTATTGTACACATTTTAGAAAGCTGCTATAGTTGTAGGTGTCCACATGATTTTTACAAAAGGACTTCAGTGTTAGTTGTCCCTCTCTATATTCCTTCCATTACCCTGCTTTGTACACATATAACTAATCCATAGATATAGGTACCCAGATAATGGTGACCCTTAAAGCAGTAGCAATGATTTAAATTGGATACAGGTGATTTGTTAGAGAGCTGACATAATTGTGTTTGACCTTGATACTGTTGATATAATGATTTTTTCTCTCAAAACATAATTTATAGTACTGTATACTGTAAACATTCCATTTGCTATATATTTTTTGAGTATTACTCTAATGTTTTTTTTCTGTTGCTGTGATAAAGGGCCGTCACAAAAACAAATGAGGAGAAGAAGATTTATTTTAAGTTTCAGGTAACAGTACATTATTGCAGGGCAATAAAGACAGGAACATCAAATAGTTAGATCATATTTACAAATAAGAGTGGAATAAGTAAATACATGTAGGCCAGCATTTTTCTGCTCAGCTCAGTTTCTCCTTGCTTAGGGAATGGTGCTGCCCACTATGAGTTGGGTCTTAGCACAGCAATTAACTTCTAAGACATTCCTAAAGACATGGCCACCCAAAGTCTAATCCACAGTAGACAGTCATTTATTGAAATTATCTTTCCAGGTGATTCTAGGTTATAAAGTTGAAAATTATAGCTAACCATCTAACATGCTCTAAGATCTAGGATTTATATATAGATGGGGATATACAGAGTTGAACAAATTTATTCTCCATACATATGCATTCATATCAGGAAGAAGTTTTAAAGAATATAGAAATTCATAGTCATTATAATACTAATGTTATCTAAAGGGATAGAAACACAAAGCTTATTGATGCTATATGGTGACCATGTAATTTTTCTCTTGAACTCTTGGAATGGTGTACTCTGTTGGAGAATAAAGCAAATCATGGAGGAGAATTAAACTGATACAACCAAATACAGACATCAACTGCCACTTCTCTGATTAGGCCTTGCAGTTATTACAGATGACACTTAGAATATAACTATTACTATAAATCCTGAATTAAGAAGAACATACCAGAAAAATATTCTATGCAAAACTTATAAATTAAAATAAATTTGTATATTTTTAAGCTTGTCATCTCAAGATAATTTGCTTAATGGCAAAAGTTAATTGGAGAGTCATTAAATATGAGAATAAAAATAGCAGCATTAGATGAAGATATTAGGAAAAAATTGCGAGACACATTTTGACATAATATTGGGTGTTAGAATTTATCAAATGGTACAAGAATGAGTATGGTAAAATAAGACAAAAATCTTGAAATTCCAATATTTTTGATTTCATATATAAAGACAAGGTAGGAAAGATTTGTAAGTGAAAAAGAAGATAATAGATAATAGAAGAATAAGAAAAAGTAAGATTAAAAGTATACTATTTCACAATAAGAGTATTAATATGTGTCATAATCTCTTGACAGATACAAAATTACAAAATGTTCATTGTGTCTTGTTGGATTATATATTAAAAATAAGAGTAATTTTATTGCAATTAACCAGAGTAGCTACATAAATTATTCAAAATGCTTTAGTTCTACGTTTTTAAATTTTAGGAATAGTACTGATAATTGACATACCTTATTAATAGTACATTTCTTTTAAAAAATTTCATTTATATTTAAAACTGTTATATATTTATACTATGAATCTTGTGATCATATTCATCCTTGATTCATTTCCACCAAGTCCTATCAGGGCCAATAATCACATCTTCCTCACACTATCCTTCATTTTGATTAGTTTTATTTTAATCCATTTAATTCAATTAATACTGTACATATGCACATGCCATGACCCAATGATTGATTTTATACCTGTGCACATGAGATCTGAACTAAAGAGTTATCATTTTATCTTCAAATTATATAAAGCTGCCGTTTATAGCTACTGTGCTATTTTAGTTTTTAGAAAAAAATAAAATATGCTTACATAAATCATTGCATATTAAATTTTAAAGGAATAAATAATAATCTATATTTTAGAAGGTTTTTTAATATTTCAAGTAACATGATCAAGAAAATTAGTGTGTCATTTTTTGTTGTTGAGATCATTTTAATCTACCAAATACAATCTCAGATGCACATCATGAAAATTTAGAATTAAACACAAATTTTCTAGGTATAAAACAGGATCCCTTAATATCTTTCTTTAAAGTTCAGTTACTGTTTTTCAGGAACATATTTTAACAATATTTCATGTGTTTTATCCATTTATAATGATTTGAACATTTGCAGGGAAATAAACATCACTTTTAAAGACTTATAAGTATCATGAATACTTTATTCTATACTCTTCAGTCTTTTGAAAATAAATGTGTGGCTCTCATTGAGACTGAACTCCAATGACCCTGATTTTATATTGCTCATATTTGGGCTTTGCTATGTATTAGATCTCTACTTACCTACCCTTGCAATTTGACTTTTAAGCTTAAGCATACATGGTGCCAGAAATGCACATACCTGTCAAGTTACAAAATTACTGCACTATCTTATTTTTTAGTGAAACTAATGAAATTAAAAAAAATTATTTTTATAGAAGAAATATTTTATAAGTATACCTTTTGAAAGTTTGCGATTAATACAACCAAAACTCAAACACTAAAACAAATAAGTGTACATAAACAAATTACCATTGTTTCACCTTTAATCCTGAACTTGTAATGCAAGATCTCACTAAGGATAGTTAGAGGTACATAGGTAGACTGACAACGTGAAAACAGGCCCCTGAGATTGTTCTCAGAGGACTTGAGAGAAAAAAGAGTGGGAAGGCTCCAATGGGGATAAGAAGGATCCAGTCCTTTATAAAAATACTTAGCTTCTGTTTAGTTGACTTCCAGCCTTAGGAGCCCCATCCCATTGTAAATGAATAAAGCTGTTCCTTTCATTTTTTCTAGTGATTCATCTTTTGTCTTTCTCTGACATTCAATTCTTTATCCATCCCAATAAATTAACACAATGATCTCCTAGTTAGCCATCATCAGCCCTGTAACACCCTTTTGTTATCAGGTCCAATAAAAAGTGTACAGAAACCTTTTAAGTTAAAACTACTGAAATTCACTAAGCATTTTTCTCATGAAGCAGTAGAAAGGATGGAAAAGGATGAAAAAGAAACAAAATATTCTCAAGGAAACAGATGAATAATATAACAAAGAACTAAATAAAATAAAATTGGTAAAAACACTAATCATGAAATGGCTTGGATACTTTTCACCTAAAGACTCTTTTAATAAAGACTTCAATATAATCCTGTGGGGCTCTTGTAGTAATGACTTGTGACAGTACCTATGAAAGTGTGATTTTATAAAATATTATGTCCACTGGGCCATTTTCTTTTTCTTTACTTCCCAATATCATTGAGGTGATCAGCTTGGTTCACTGTGTGATCTAATCATGATGCATTGCTTGACTATAAGGTTCAAAGCAACTGCTTTATTGATCATCAATGTGAATGTCTAAAATTATAAGACAAAATAAATTTTTCCACTTTTGAAGTTGATCTCAGATTAATTTTTACACCAATCAAAAGCTAACTGACAGTGATGGTAAAATTGAACTGGAGGAGTAGAAGGATACAAAATATGGATCTTATTAAAACCTGCCATGTAAGTAGCATAGTCAGAGTTATTCAAACAATGATTGCTTTTATGGCACAAAAGGAAAACTTGGCAAAGGTAGTAGTCAAAATCTGTCTAAATTTCCATTAAACATGAAGTCTTGATAATCCAAAAAGATAATTTGAACACAGAATAAGTATACAGTTTTATATGAAATTAATTATCAGTAACTTGGGGTTAAAGAAAAAAATCTAGAAGCTATGGTTTTAATTTGTTGTATCTAGACATATACTCATTTATGGCCCGTAGTCATATTCTTAGTTTGCTTCTTTTTGGTGCAGTAAAATGCCATAATCAAAAGCAACATTGGAAGAAAGAGTTTATTTGCTTTACATATTCTGATCACAGCTTATAATGAAGAGATAATCAGGTTGGAAACTCAAGGCCAAAACGTGAAGGCAAGAACTAAAGGAGAGACATTGGAGAAAATGGCACATACTACCTAACTCTCTGTTGCTTGATCAGCCTGCTTTTTTATACAACCCATGACCACAATCCCAGTGTTGGTATTGCCCACAGTTGGATGGGTCCTGCCAAAATAATTATTAATCAAAGTGTTTCATAACAAGGTTGACACATGCCAATCTATGGAAGCATTTTCATTGAAGTTTCCTCTTTCTGGATGAATGTAGATTGTGTCAAGTTGACAAAAATCTAACCCACAAAGCCATCAAGATAAATATGATTATTGAGGTTATTTTCTTTCTCCTTTATATATGCTTCCTAGACTTACCTAAGAAAGAGTTGGACAAAATAATTCAATTACAGTTTCAGCTCTAACATATGGATTGCTCAAAATTATTACTAGCATCCATATTTTAAAAACTTAACATATGGTGTGTAGGAAATTCTACATACCTGAGTTTGATTTACTATAAAGGGACATTGCCCTGGATGATTATGACAGATTATATGAAATTTTTGATCAAGTGTATTGAAACAAAGTGTAACAGGAAACATTTAATATGTACTTTTCTAAGGTTAGAGGACATGCACATATGAGAGGAGACAGGGAAGACAACCAACAGAAGAATGTGAAGCACATTTAATAAAAGCTCGAGAAATTGGGGTTCATCCTGAAGATCTGAAAAACAAAACAGCCAGCTAGTGGCTCTTGCCTTGATCTCAGTTTGAAATGGTGATCCTGCCTCCAGGAATCTCAGAATGAGACTGAGACTAAGAACTGTTTCCTCACATCTTATAATATTCTCTACAGTTGCAATTAAAGGCATGCCCCACTAGGATTAAAAACATGCACTGTCTGCTTTCTGCGGTGAATTGTAGTACGTTTAGAACTCTCTTACTTAAACAAAAGGGGGAGGTGCTGCGGGAGCTCCTTCTGCTCCCTCAGCCAATAGCCTTTGAGATACCAGCCCATTGGGGTGTGGTCTCTTTCTCTTTAAAAAGCAGCAGCAGCCCTGCTCTTGCACTCTCTTGCTTCGGACTCCTTTCCTTGTAGAGGGCTGTTGTCTAGGACGGTGTTCTGTAAGATTATTCCCCTCAAATAAATAACCCTTTTAATAATAATTCCAAACTGGTGTGGGATTGATTCACGCTTTAGCGAATTACTCTGGCCACTTGCATTAAAGGTATGTGTCACCACTGCCTGTGTAAGGCTGACTATTGGGGTTGTTTTACTCTCTGAACTTCAGGCAAGCTTTATTTATTAAAATACAAGTGAAATGCTATTACAAATATGTGGTGTGGGAAGACCCTCTGTATATGTGTTGCTTTTATTAGTTAATTAATAAAGAAGCTTCTTTAGTCTGTGATAAGGCAAAATAGAGCAAGGTAGAAAACAAAACTGAATGCTCGCAGAAAGTAGGCATGGGCATATGAGAGGACACAGATTCAAAGAAAAGCTATATAGCTTCCCACAGGAGACAGACACCTCCACGAGAGCCCACTGGAACCTTGCAGGTAAGCCACAGCCATGTGGAAATACACAAAATAATAGAAATGGGTTAATTTAAGATGTAAGAGCTAGTTAGAAACACAGTTAAGCTATTGCCCAAGCAGTGTTGAATTAATATAGTTTCTGAGTGATTATTTTGGGCAGCTGGGAAAAAGAAAAAATAGTCTTAGACAACAGATTAGCACACCAACATGTGCTAGCTAAATCCATGTAAAACCTGAGAGGGCTTGGAAAGGAATTCTAGACATGAAAAAACAAAGTTTAGCTGCATTTTTTTGATGGGCTCTATAAGCTGGCTGCAGCTCCTTTAAGAGAGGTCTTCCTGATTCAGCAGTACAGAAAACAACAACAACAACAAAAGTGCATGGTTTCAAAATGGTAGCTTCCTTCACAAACACTGGCCCTTTCAACAGGCAAAGCACTTAAATGGGGTCTATGAGCAGTGTGTTGCAAATTGCTTAATGATGACACAGACCTGCTGTGACCCTGGTTCTGGGGCAGAATGAATGGTTCTCAGAGGCAGTGAACATGCTCCACCACGTTGGACTGGGCAGAGCATGCAGGCAAGACCACAGAGAAGATCCTGGCCAGGCTCACTTAGCATTTTTTTTAAAACAAAGCACACATGATCAGAAAATAAATAGAGATATGCAATAAAGACATATTCAGACAGATATAGACCTCTAAATGTGTCACAGTGTTGGATGAATATATGTAGGCTTGGGAGAAGGAAGAAAAAGAATATAGACAATTATAAAAGTAAGTAAATGGTTTTAAAATTAAACAAAGTCTTTAAAGAGGCAGAGTACAGACAGTCAATGATTAATAGAGTAAAAACAAATAAGCCAAGTAAAAGTGGAATATACACAGAGAGTCTGGGTTATGCATATTATTGTGTATTTTTTGAATTTTTGACTGTGAAGGAGCTAAGTACAGAGAGATATTTCATTGTATAGGCTGCTAAGCTAAGCCAACACATATATTTTAAAGGTGTCTTGACTTCAATATTTGGGTCTAAATATTTATTGCTCTGGAAAAGAGGTTCTTCATTTGTTTCCACAGAGGATGAGAACCTCTGGATTCCTTCCTGACTAATGTGGTTTTATGGACCAAGACCCCCCCCAAAAGATCACCATGAATACCCACCAAAAAATACTTTCCCCAACAAAAAGCAGGAAGCAGTTTGGAGACAACTATGCCCAAATTCCCAAATCTTATTTATAAATGTTTGTTTACATTTAAGGAGGGATATATTATAGTGATTTGTATTGGTATGGATCATAGTTTATTGATACATGTTTAAGATCAATCTTATTACATATATGTGTGTGTATATATATATATATGCTCTTGATTAAGGTATTGTGTTTGTACAGTTCATTTAAAAATGTAGTGTATAATTAAGACATATAGGTTAATAGAAAGTCATCTATAATAGTCAAACTTGCAGTCATGTTAGTTGGATTTTCTAGATATATAGAGATATATTTCAGTTAGATAGATAACCTTCAAAGCTTTCAAAGACTTACAAAATGTGGCATTTAAAAATGTTTTAAGAACTCAGAACTTTCCATGACAATGAGACATCACTGCTTCTGGCAGCACCAATCTACTTCAAGAGAATGATGTGTGTTAAAGAGGCTCCTTATGGAGTTTGTTAGCCATTTGGGCAAGAAACTGCTCTTGCCTTAACTGCTTGATGATCTGGACATGAAGAACACACAGAAAAATGACTGCTGAATTTGCCTAAAGGTGAGATGTTCCTTCATGGTTCCTGCTTCATGAGTCTGCCAGACATTTTCCATGATGCAGAAGGAAGTGACTGATAAACTGGCAATAGAGGTGAAAAAGGCTTTCAAATTTCCTGCTTCACAGAAAAGTGTGCGGATACTATGGGCCCGTAGGCTGAAGATGGATGCCCCAATGGTACAAAAGAATTTTGAATGACTGTTCAGGCAATGAGATGTCTCTGATAATTCTAGAGTTTTGGAAGTTGCTTACAATGTACTTCTTGTTAACTTAGGCCATATTACATCTTTCTGAGGTTTTTGATGGAGTTGAATAATAGTTATGATTATAGTTTTCCTTAGTTATGATAAAAGATAAAGTAGATATAAATAATGTAACTGTAGTTATTGTTTGATACCTGTTTTGTTATATGTAATTTTACTATATTAAAGTTAAAACCTTCCTTTTTATTTCAACAGAAAAGAGGAAATGGTGTTGGAAGTCCTGTATATGTGTTGCTTTTATTGGTTAGGGAACAAAGAAGTCAAAGAGAAGCTAAGTAGCAGCCTGCAGAAGACTGACACCTCTGCCAGAGCCCAACAGAACCTTGCCATTAAGTCACAGTCATGTTGTGATACACAAAATAATAGAAATGAGTTAATTTAAGATGTAAGAGCTAGTTAGAAATACATTTAAGCTATTGGCCAAGCACTGTTTTAATTAATATAGTTTCTGAGTGATTATTTTGGGCAGTTGGAAAAATGAATGAACAGCATCAGACAACAAATGTGAAATGAAAATTTATGAAAAATTTTAGGGAAAAGAAAAATATCATAAATTAGAAAAGTATTTATCTAATTGCCCACACTTCTCTTGTACCTCTTCTAACTGTAGGAATCATCTGTTCCATTTTTTAGTTGTCTACATTTTAATTTTTGAAATTATAATTTATTTATTACATTTCTCCCTTTCCTTTCCTCCATCCAATATCCCTTATATAGCTTCTTGTTCCTTTTCAAATTCATCACTTCATACATACACACACACACACACACACACACACACACACACACACACACACAACACACTCACACACACACACACACACACACACACACACATATATATATATAACCATTTGGTGTTCTCATGTCTAGGGAAGACTATTTCTCCAACTCTCAGTATTCCCCAGTTGTCTGTGGTTCTGTTTATAATTCTAAGGTCTTTTGGACTTTTCTCTGCCCACTATTGCAACTATTGGTGTCGTCTTTATCCATGTACTGTTTTAGCAATAATTTTGGTGGTACTTTATGGGTGTAGCTTCTGACAATATCAGGAGATACAATTTCACAGAAAACAGCCTAACCCTCTGGATCTTACAACATTTCTCCTTTATTTTTCCACAATATCTCCCCAAGTTGTAAGTGTTTTGTTGATGTATCCAATGGAACTGAGCTCAACACCTCTTCATATTGATTGGTTGTGGTTTTCTGTAGTGATCCCCATCTGTTGCAAAGAGGAGTTTCCTTAATGAGGAGTAAAGGCTACACTTAATTGTGACTATAAAGGCAAAAGTTAGGAATGCTCCAAAGGATTATGTTGGTTTAGTAAATTGATGAAACTTGGACTTGATATGCAGAAAATAATTGAAGTTGTATAAGGTATAGATGTTACATCTTAATTATTTATACATCTTAAAATTAATTTATCATGTGATATCTCATAATACTTTATGGAAAAATGGAAAGCTAAATTTTCTTATTTAAAGTTAATGTGGAAAATACTGATTCAAGAGAATTTTATTATCTTTGAACACAGTGATGGTTTAATATAAGGCCACAATTAGCATTGTAATGTGTAGTCATAGATCTGAGGTCCAAAATGTCCATAGAGATGATGGAATCCTTGGAAAACACAAGGAAAGTAACCTTATCCATGAGGCACATAAAATGGAAGCCTTTGGTATCGGTTAGGGTGAGTGGAGTCACAGTCTTCGCTGACAATGATTAATATACAGATTGTGATGTTTTCAGGAGTAAATAGACAAAATGTTGAACAGGCTGTTTTAATTTGTAAAGAAGATGAGGAAGAAGAAAGAATGAAGAGAAGGAAGGTGTGTGAAAAGAGGACACAAATAAGAGAGAGATAGAGAAGGAAAGACATCCATGAAGAGACACCAAAGCAGACATACACACACACAGAGGGAAAGGAGAAAGAGCATTGATAATAACCATTCCAAATGAAATATTGCCATCTTTTACTCAGTTGAAAGATCCCAAGAAGGTCATACTTCTAGAAAGCACTGATTTAAATAGCAATTTATTCATGTATCACTCTACCAAATGTATATAACACACCTATCCTGTTCCTGCTGAAAGGTGACTACCCAGAATTTTCAAAGCCTATTAGCCATAGACGTTCAAGTAACTGTGTTAGAAAAAGTGATGGCATCTACTCTGTGTTTATACATGTCTTCAAGCATATAATTGGAACACACACACACACACACACACACACATATATATAAAATAAACAATATTTCTTTGGTAGAATAAATTTATGGTAGGAAAGACTAGGTGAACATTGCTGAAATTCCTTTTATACCACTCCTTCCAAGGCTGTAAACCAGAATTACTTCATCTTAGAATTGTTTTCAGAATTTGATGTTACTGTCAAATGTCTGTGTGATTCAGAGATGGTATTCACTGTCTTAGTCCCATTCAATTCACTTGCATAGTTGGGAAATAACAGATGGATCTTGAAAACTGACAATGGATTACCATAAACTTAAGCAAGTCATAGCTCTAACTGAAGCTGATATGCCAGATATAGTAACTTTGCTGGAGCATATCCACCCAGCTTCTGGCACTTGTTTTCCACTTATCATCTTATAGAATGTCTTTGTCTTGATCCTCATCAGTAGGGCTTATCAAAAGAATTCAACGTCACATGTCAAGGAGAGCATTATACAATAATTGTCTTGCCTCAAGGCTATGCTAACTTTCCAGGTTTCTGTCACATGGGAACTTCAATTTCCTTGACATTCTGTAGAAGCATCTCACTTGTCCATTATATTGCTATAGCAGTAGTGAATGTGAAGTTGAAAATAATCTGAATGTCCTAGTACAGTAACTACCTGTCATAGAATGGGAGAGATAACTCATAAAAGGTTAGGGTTCAGCCATAAAACTGAGTCCTTTACAGATTAAGTAGTTTAGCAGCATCAGAAAACATACTCTACATAAGAGATGAAAATACACTTTCACCACTAAGAAATGTTACAGGTTTTCATCAATAGCTTCATCATCTGAAGAAACTTCATACCGTGCCTAGTCATATTGTTACTGGCAATCATGCAGTGACTCTTAAAAGTAAATGCATGTGCTAGGGTGTTGGCACACACCTTTAATCCCTGTATTTGGGAGGCAGAGGCATGTGGATCTCTGTGAGCTTGAGGACAGCCTGGTCAACAGTGCTATTTCCAATACAGACAGGGGCACTAAGCCAAACACTGTCTAAAAAAAAAAAGCATACTGCATGAATCTTAAAACAAAAGAATGCTTCAGCAGCTCCTTGCACCTGGTTTTGAGCAGGTTTTCAGAAATCAGGATGGATTACAGGGAAGATTTCATATTTTCTGGATACACATTTGATACCAAAAGGAGCTGTCACTTTTAAGTTAATCACTGAAAAAAAAGATAAAATAATAGAGCAGAGAGATGTTTCATTCAAATACAATGAGGAAATAAAATAGTTAATTCATACTTAAGAATAAAGTATTTGTCTTTATCAGTGAAAACTGACTTCATACAATATAGTATGGAAAATATACTAACAAAAATATTGTGCGTCAAAATAAAGAAAATATGCTCTGGAAAAAAGAAAAATCAAATTACATAGAAGGTAAAGCAAAGAAATTAATCAAAATCATTGCTGAAAACTAAAATTAATGAGAAACAATTAAAGATGATTCATTTCCCAATATCCACATAAGACAGCTCATTACTAGCTACAATTCTATTCCAGTGATTCTGAAATCTGTAGCCTCTATAGGCACTTGCACCCATTTGTGCACAAACACATACACATACTTAAAAAGAACATAAATCTTACAAAATAGTAAAGAACACATACAGTACAACTGTAGTGACATTCAAGAAAATATGTTTTTGTCTTTGTGACGTGTGTGTATTTCCACTTCTTACCATAGGTTTATTCTTAACAGCTTAGATTTCTATGCATATTTAGAATGAATGTATTGATCCACAAAGACAAAGGCACTGATCAGAAAGAGAAAATGAAAAATTTTACTGAAAACTATAAAATTCTTTTCTTCAAAAACTGCCATTATCAGCATAAAAAGGAAGTTATAGAACAAGGATTTCCACACTAAAACCAGTGAAGTAAATACTTCCAGAAAACGACATACCTTATTTCTCGTAACTCCAATATCAAGTCAATGTCTAGCAAAGATAAAAAACACATATGTGTACCAAAGAATAAGTGCACTATGTCTCATGACATAGTTTCATTGATTCTTTATATTGTTCTCTTTGATTTTATTTGAAGCAGAATGAGTCAGATATGGGACAAGGGGAACATAAATAATGGAATCCCACACTAGCTTGGAATAGGGTATACTAAAATGTTCTTTATTAAAAGGGAGAACTCATGGATTGCAATGAGGAAAACAGGAAGGAAATCCAATATCCAAGTGTGGCAAGGGGGAGAAGAAAGAGCTGGCAATCCCATGGGCTTTTTGGTGCCCCCAAAACATGCCTCACCTGCTCCAGCCTCTCAAACGCCATTGAATGATGGAGGTTCCCCATCACCTCCCCCTTTCATCTAAATAAGAGAGTTCCAAACCTAATATAAAAGTATATATAATTAGAATAGCTATCAAGTATAAAAATTAGAATTACAACCAATATAAATAATATTAAGCAAGAAACATATGCTAAATGTTTCAATAATTATTCTATCCATGGACTATAAGACTTGTATTATAAATGGCTTGTCTAGATCATAAGAGGAAGGTAACTACAGCTATCTAATTTTTAACCCCATTGCAGACCTAACAAGGGAGATAATATTACTTGGGTAGGCAGGAAGTGCAATCAAGCAGCTTTTAAAATGTGTAGTAGATGACAGACACAGCTGGCTACCTGGGCAATCACCCAAAGTCTCATTGGCAATGTTGAAGCAACTAATTTTGGCTAAGGCCTAGAGTAACTGACAGAACATTTTTAGAGGCAGGAAGATTTTTGAAACTGTTTTACCCTGTTTAGGCAAGGTTTGGCAGTGTTTTTTTGTTTGTTTGTTTGTTTTTTGTTTTGTTTTGTTTTGTGTTGTTTCTAGTCCAGACTGGACACTGTATCTTGTCGGTAGTGTAAGCATGGGCAGTTCCTTGCCCAAAGGCCAGTTTTGCCAAGAAGAAAACAAGCTCCAAGTAGAGTGTCTTTAGTGCTCAACATTTTTTGGGAATAGATTGGTGCTACAAGGAGCAATCGTGTCTCATGTCAACAGAACCCTAAGTTATTTAAATGTCATGTTTTGCATTTTTTTTAAAATTGATTTCAGCTCTCAGTTTGATTATTTCCTGTCTTCTACTCCTACTAGGTGAGTTTGCTACTTTTTGTTCTAGAGTTTTCAGTTATGCTGTCAAGTCACTAGTGTGAGATTTCTTCAGGTTCTTTATGTAGGCACTTAGTGCTATGAACTTTCCTTCCTCTTAGCTTTCATTGTGTCAAATAAATTTGGGAATGTTGTGCTTTCATTTTCATTGAATTCTAGGAAGTCTTTAATTTCTTTCTTTATTACTTCCTTAAACCAGTTATGATTCATCTGGGATAAAAGGAACATACATGATCATAAAAAAGCATAATACAGCAAGCCAACAGTCAACATCAAACTCAATGGAGAGAAACTCAAAGCACACTTAAATTAGGAACAAGACAAATCTGTCCATTCTCTCCATATCTATTCAATATACTACTTGAAGGTCTAGCTAGAGAAATAAGACAACAAAAGGAGATCATGGGGTATAAATTGAAGGGAAGAAATCAAACTTTCACTATTTGCAGATGATATAATAATATACAATAAGCGACCCCAAAATTATACCAGGGAACTCCTATAGCTGATAAACACCTTCAGTAATGTGGCAGGATAAAAAAATTAACTCAAAAAAATCAGTTCCCATCTCATAAATTGGTTGAGAAAAGAATCAGAGAACCATCACCCATTACAATAACCACAATAATATAAAATATCTTGGGATAATTCTAACCAACAAGTGAAAGATTTGTATGACAAAAACTTTAAGTCTTTGAAGAAATAAATTGAAGATGTCAGAAAATGGAAAACTCTCCCATGCTCATAGATCATCAGGGTCAGCATAGTGAAAAACGGCAATCATACCAAAAGCAATCTATAGATTCAATACAATTTCCATTGAGAAAGAAGCCAAAATTGTACAATGGAAAAAAGAAAGCATCCTTAAAAAATAGGGCTTGCAGAACTGGATGTTCACATATAAAAGAATACAAATAGATCTATATGTATCTCCATACAGAAAACTCAAATCCAAAGGGATCAAAGACTTCAACATAAAGTTAGTTGCACTGAACCTGATAGAAGAGAAAATGGGAGTTAGCCTTGAACACGTTGGAACAGGAGACCACTTCCTAAATAAACATCAGTAGCACAGACACTGAGATCAAAAATTAATAAACGGGACCTCCGGAAACATACCACAAAGACATTTGCTCAACTCTGTTAATAGCAGCATTATTCACAATGACCAGAACCTGAAAACAACCTAGATACACCTCAAACAAAGAATGGATAAAGAAAATGTGGTACATTTACACAATGGAGTATTACTCGGGATTTAAAAAAAAAAATGACATCTTGAAATTTGCAGGCAAGTGGATGGAACTAGAAAAATGAAAATGTTCTGAATGAGGTAAATCAAACCCAGAAAGACAAACACAGTATGTACCTACTCATAAGAAGATTATTAGATGTAAAGCAAAAAATTACCTGGCTATAATCCACAGCAACAGAGAAAATAGGTAAAAAGGAGGACCCTGAGAGGGACACACACAGAGGGACCCAAGAAAGAGAAATAGTTAAGAACTCCTGGGTAAACTTGGAGGGGGGGTAGATGGGACAGGATGGGGAATGGGAACATAAGGGATCTAGATGGCTGAGGTGGGGGAGGGACAGATGCGGAGAAAAATGAAAGCGATATCTTGATAAGGGAGGCATTATGGGTTTAGGGAGAAACCTGGTGCCAGTGAAATGCCCAGAAATCCACAAGGCTAACCCCAGCTAAGACTCGTAGCAATAGTGGAGAGGGTATCTGAAAGGGCCTTCCCTTATAATCAGATTAATGACTACCATAACTGTCATCATAGAACCTACATCCAGGAACTGATGGAAGCAGATGCAGTGACTCATAGCCCAGCACTGGAATGAGCTCTTGGAGTTCAGTTGAAGAGAGGGAGGAGAGATCATATGAGCAAAGGGTGGGGGTGAAGATCATGATGGGGAAAACCACAGAGACTCCTGACCATAGCTAATAGTAGTTCATTAACTCTGGACTGACAGGTGAAAAAGCTGCATGGGACAAAACCAAGCCCCGTGAATGTTGGTGACAGTTATGTGACTTGATATTTGGTGGGGGGGGCTGGCAGAGGCTGGCAATGGGACCAGGAAATATCTAAGCTGCATGAACTGACTTTTTTGAGTCCATTCCCTATGGTAGGACACCTTGCTCAGCCTTGATACAGGGAGGAGGGGATGGCTCCTGCCTTAACTTGGTATTCCAGACTTTGTTGAGGCTCCAAGGGAGCCCTTACCCATCTGAGGGTGAAAGTGGAGCAAGAAGTGGGGAGGGGGTGGAGGGGAGAAGGGGAAAGTGGAGGAACTGGGTTAGCACGTAAAATGAAAATAAATTTAAATAAAAAAACAATATTCCAAAGTGTTGATGTGGAAT
>PVIU01027187.1:0-20861 GCA_004026605.1 Ondatra zibethicus | reverse complement strand
CTCCATGGTGATCTGACAAGACACAGGTGGTTACTCCAACTTTTTTGTATCTGTGGATGTTTGCTTTGTTACCGAGTATGTGATCAATTTTCGAGAAGGTTCCATGAGATGCTGAGAAGAATGTATATTCTTTCCTGTTTGGGTGGAATGTTCTATAGATGTCTATTAAATCCATTTGATTCATTACATCTGTTAGATTACCTGCCTTATTTTTAAGGTGGGATCACTCATTGGATTGACACACATAGTTTTTGATGAAGTGGACAGCAGCCACCAGTAGCTGGGGATGCTAGTCCAGGTAGCCTAACTCTAGACACCATCGTTTTGGAAGAAATGGCATGTACCCTGAGAAAGTCTCAATGTAGTTATGTTTACTTGTACAGTGCGGATTATATCACACCAGGAAACTTTTCCAAGTTATATGTTGGCTTTTTCTAAACAATGAGTTGAGAATAAAATGCCTGTTATTAGACTCCCAAAGTTGAAGTCTTCAGGTTGAAAAATTCAGTCTGCACCAGCTTTTCATTCTTATCTATTCATGGGATTTACTTCCCCATACGACACCTGCAGGAACCCCTGCATCTTTCCATATGGAGTCACATGTGATTTCCTTATTTAGGCCTATTGCATTTATTCACTAACGGTTTCTTAATGAGATTTTTATTTTCTTAATTTTAGCATGTTTATTTTTGGTTTTGTTTGTTTTTAGAGACAGGGATTCTCTGTGAAAGAGTCAGTACCTTTTGTACAAAGTACATGGTGAGTCCCATTCGGTTCTCCAGTGCCTTACACGGTCCACAGTACTACTCTAACGAGAATGCTCTTTGAGTTCCCAGATTCTCCACATTCAGGAAAGTCTTAGGTTCCATTCTGATCCATCCATTATCATATCTCTGAAGTTACTCTGTGTCCCCAACAAATCACAGAATGATTCTGTGTTGCTCGGGATATAAAACAGACAGAATGATTTTGTGTTGCTCAGGATATATAACAGAAAAAGTAGTCTGTCAGTAAAAATCCATGGTGTAACTATTTCCTTTCTATTATTTAAGTCTAAATGTTTTCATTTGGGGAAAAATATTTTAATTTTTCTCAGTAACTCATTGACTTGACACTAATTTTTCCTCTGTCCAAAGATGTAGTTATTTATTTTATAATAATATCAACCACAGAATGATCTCTAAAAGTGTTTATCACAATTTAAATATGGTTCCCATTCATCAATATCTACCTAGATGAATATGGTAATGCCTGAAAAACTCTTCACAAAATAATTGTCTTTTAACCTATGAACTTTGAATGCGAACATTTAAGGAACAATTTTTATTGCATGTTATTGTGTAACAAATTTCTCCAAGATGTAACTCATTAAGACATAGGGTGACAGAAGGGTGATAAAACTTTGTATCCTCAGGCAAGTTCATGAAGCTAAAAATATAAATAACTCAAAGGCTTCAGGAAGTACCTGAAACCGATGTGATTAGCTGAGTCTCTCCTTCCCTTGATGCTTGGAAGAAGCAGAGATCAGCTCAGTACCCTAAAAGAAAGAGATGTCAGTGAAACGACAAAGTCTCCGACCATGTAAGCTTCCTGAAAGAGGCACTGTTTCAATTTGTGGAGCTGACTGACAAGTTCTAGAGTGCCATTCAGGATTCCAACCTCAATGTCCTGTCATGGTGTGTGACTTTTTTTTTTTTTTTTTACTCTTTTGGCTTTTAGAGGGACAAACCACCCAGCTCCCACATAAATCACACATGGAACCTTATTCTTTGTTATGAATGCCCAGGCTTAACTTGGCTTGTTTCTTGCCATCTTTACTTAAGTTATACCAACTGCTTTTTGCCTCTGGGCTTTTATCTTTCTCTATTTCTGTATACCCTTCTTTACTTCTTTCTGTGTCTTATTGTGTAACTGAGTGACTGGGCCCTAATGTCCTTCTCTCCTTGTTCTCTCATTTCTCCTCTTCTTACTTTCCTGCTCTTTATACTCTCTGCCTACCAGCCCTGCCTATGCTTGTTCCTGCCTCCCTATTGTTTAGTCATCTCTTTATTATTACCATCAAGTGTTTTGGACGGGCATAGTAACACAGATTCACAGTTCTAAACAAGTTCAGGGTAAACAAAATTCACACACATGAAAATAATACTCCAGATCACTGTCATTCATGTTGAGGTGGTCTTTGTTGATACAGGTGACTTTAACTCATTTCTGAGTTTGCAAGTAATCCCTCACTCATGTTCCAAATCAAATTGGTTCAACAAATTGATTTGGGTGGTATCCTAAAATTTTTCTGTCACCATTTCCCCATCTATGGTTAATAGATGTTGGTCACATCTCCATAGGAATAGTGTCACATTAGAGATAGCAAAGTAAACATAATTCAGATGTCTTCCAAACAGAAATATTTTATTTTAACAATTATTATTGAGTACATTGAAATCGGCATAGTGATTATAAACCTTTCACTTCCTTCAAAGTTTAGAATTCTTAGTTTATTATGTGACTCAGATTTGCAAAAGAAAAACCATTATATTTCTGAAAGCAATTCTTATTTTCAGGGATTTTAGTCATAGATAATTATCCCATCATTTGTGTGCTTATATCCCTCCCCTCCAAAAAAGTGAATGAGTTTAATTGACCAGTTTATCATCCTCTATTATTTACCTATCTGAAAAGGAATTGATTTATGTTTCAATAAATGAGAAACTTATTATTCTTGAATTATAAATAGCAATATGAAGTATGTCTCTATTTAGGTTGGTATTCGAGGCACATAAAATTAAGTGTTGATGAAACATTCAACTTTTTTCAGATTAAAATAATTTTCGATTGTAAAATATCATAATTGAATTATTTAGTAAACACATTCTAGTTTGTACTAGGAACAACACAAGGACAAACCATAATTTCATCTAAAATTTACTCAATAGTTGGAGGCAACCAAGCAACAAATTTACATGATTTTAGTTTATGTGTTTGGTTGATGTTTACTGTTATTTGATGAAATTTCATTTGGAATTAAAAGAAACCAATAACAAAAGCATTAATTGGATAACTGCTAATTATTATTAGCCATGAAAATTACATTGTTGCCTCTTTGTAAGATTTGTGACATCAAATTACCCTAAAGAGCATATGTAAATGTGAGATTTCCTATGAAGTCACTTTCCAACAGCTCAAAGTTTTTAAACAATCTTTGTCTGCTAATTATCTAATTAACTGGGAAAGACAGTCCAATTATAATCTTGAAGTTCACTGTGGATATATAATTATTTTTGTAATCATTAACTTGGCTTAATCACCTTTAACACTAGTCTTATAGGTCCTCAACTAATGAGTTTTACCAGCTAATTACTGACTATAGAAAAATTTGATTTTCATTAAGATCTTATAAGATCTATTGTCTTCTGGGTAGGAATTTGAGGACATTGTGTGCATGACACTAAATAAAGTTCATTGAAGGTCAAGTTTTGTGAAGCTCAGAAATTCTAAAATATAATTGATTTGTAGGTGCACACAAAATCAACTGTCATTAATCTGTGTTATAATCTTCTGTGTTTTGTCTATATATAAACACTCTTTTCATGTAAGTTGATTAAGTTTTGAATACTCAATTTTATCTTTTCTAAATAATAGTTTTTTTAAAGCCAAATTTTTAAAGATGGCATTATAAAATTGGTGAAAAAGGTATTATACAGAAGTAATCTAATGTTTTTTTTGTTTAAGACTTTATTATACTGTCTTTTATAAAATTATTATCTATTTTCTCATTTTAATATCAATACAGAATGTTTTCACATCAATATACAGACATTACTATTTTTTCTGTGATACTATACTAACTTTGAAAAGTCACAATTTGAAAGTCATTTACTTTGGCAAATTAGGTTCATTATGAAGCTGGAACTGAGTTCAGTAGATATTTGTTCCCTTTAGATTGTTATTTGGATGTAATACACAGTTTTGGTCCCCAAAGATGAAACAAAATATTTACATATTTATGAAAATAAGTACTCACATATATCTGAAATTATGCATATGAATACCCAATGGCAAATACACTATAATTTATATTTATAACTTTAGAAATATTGCCATCTGTCTTACAAACAGCAAGAGACTAGTCTAAAATAGCTGTGATTCTTTCATGTTAAATTTGATTACTTATAAATTACATAATAACTCATGTAAAATTTCCAAACAATTAGAAATTTTAATCTATATTTTCTCTTCTTTTCTACATAAACTAATAAGACAATATTGAAAAAATTAAAAATATTAAATATATTTATTATCATTAAGAAATATCAAGTCAGAACAATTAAATCAATGCAAATAAGGACTAGAAATATTCTCAAAGCATCTGTGTGATATGTTTACCTTCTTTGAGTACTCAAAATATTTAAAAATTATTTAAAATTTTGTTCTAAGTCTTTAGAAACTATGAGGGTATTAAAATTGTGAAACTTTTGGTATTTCATACATGATAATATATATTAAAAGCAAAACAGCATTACTGAAGAATGTTATAAAGTCACATATTAAATGCAAAAGCAACTCAGTAAGTAATAAATTAAAATATGATCAGGAACACAAATTAATCTACACAAAACTTTAGGTAATCTTAAATGTACATGATATATGTTCTGAATAAGAAATTTCATTTAAAACAGGAAAAACTGATACGTTGAAAGGTAATAAAAATACCTAGCTACTTAAGTATTTATTGTCATTCTTTAGAATTGTTTAGTAATTTTTGCAAGTCTCAAAAGTATTTGCGAATTATTAATGATAAATACAGTAACAATTGAAACGCACAATTCTAACTCATGGAGCAGTTGCAAGGATATGGTGCATTCTAAGACTACAAGTATTGCATTACAATAAAAATATCTTACATTCTAAATATGAGTATTTTGTTAGATTTCGCAGTCAAAATTCATAATATATCTGTATAAAGCACAGCCTTACTTTCACTGCATTTCCCTTGCAATCGTTTACAATCCAGACTAATGTACAGCAGTAATTTTAAGGTGGGTACACATTCATGCCCCAGCTCATGGGTAATGCATGTTTGGAATGATAACATTTTGCTGAAAATGGAAAATATAGGCTAAAAGCAGACTTATAAACTAAATGTTCAACAGAGTATGTGAGTACTGTTTGGTAAATTACTTGTTACTACACTTGTTATCTAGTCGTTTAAGAATTAGTGACTTAACACCTTGTATAAAACTGTGAAGGTTTCCGTACCTATCCCGCATTTCGTCACCACTTCTCCTTCCTGTACTTTTCAGTAAAAGAGAGTAAAGACCCCTTTGTTAGGGTCAGACACACAGACACCGATGCTAACTTACAGCATAGACTTTCAGCAGGCACAGATTTGTACAAAGATACAAGAAACAGGGAACATGAGGTAAAGAACTCAAATCTGGTCACACCCTTGGTTAAGTGACTAAAAGGAAGTGCTTTGATTTCTATCCTTAATGTGACACCATCATATTTTTGGTGACTCTGAATTTATTATTAATGTGTTTAAACTGACCACAATGAAGTCTACTATTATCCTATCTAAAGTCAGTTAATTTTTTAGCAGTTAGCTACTATGATGATTTTTTACTTATTGTAAACTTCACATGATCTCAAGTCACTTTGAGGATAAATGTCTAGAGATGTATATGAAAAACATAATAGATTACGTTCACCTAGGTAAGAAGACACATCCTAACTGCCAGACTGAACACAATGGAGCCAGAGGAGCTGAGTACCAGAATGCTTTGCTCGCTGCCTCTTGATTGAGAATTCAGTGTGACAACCTGACTCACACTCCTGCTGAGACAGACTTTGCCATAAATTTATCCTTAAAATATGGGAAAAAAAATGAACTCTTTTTCCATTTCATTGCATTTGTTAGGTATTTTATCATAACAATGAAAAACATGACTATTTGCATTATTGCATTCAAAAAATATTCAATAATATATTTTTTAAAATACTTATTCTGAATTTTGCATATACTATTTCAGCTTAAAAATAATTGTGTCACAAATAATTTTCAGTGGTTTCAAAATATTAATTTACATAAATATAAACAATAAGCTTATCTTTTTGATTAGTAGTTGATGCTTTTAACACAGGTGTATTCACTACTATGAAAACCATATCACTAAATATGCTTATAGTTAGATTATATTACTAAGTTCAGCTTTGCAGATGGCTGACCCAAAAATGCAATAGATTATTCTGGCTCTTCTTCATCTCTGTTTTGGCCAAGTTTTTACTGTTTACTAATCTTTCTTCTTACTGTTTAGCTTTAGTAAATGTCATGATTACTTCATAAACTCCTACATGCATATGTTATTAAATATGATCTTTACCCCAATTCCACAAAGTCTGAATTTTAGCTAAGGTTACAGTTTAGTTAGAAGAATGTATTTCTTTTTTTCTTACATAAAGCCATGGACTTGATTCTGAACATGATAGAATAAACAGAGGTCAAATTTATTTTCCCACACCTGTTTTTAAATTCTAATTCCTCACCAATATAGCATAATGGAATCCAGAAAATGATATAATCTCACCATTATGAATGACTGGTTGGTAGTCTTCAGTGTGTTCAAGGCTTAATGTATTTAAACAATTGAGTTTGTTGTATATTTTTATACTGCATTTTTATGGGTATAAGTATACATAAATATTTCATATATTTTGTAGATATTCTAACAAGTATGATAAATTGTACTAGAAATCTTAAACATGAAAGAGAAAACTGGAATAAATGAAATGAATTAAGGTTTTCTATAGAGCTGATGTATATAATTACTATTTTACAATTAGTGTCTGTCACAAAAATGTTGATTAATTTTGTGAAAATTAGTGAAATATTGGCAATTTAACTTAAGTGTTGGTGAGGTGTTTGAATAATATATTTCTCTTCATATTAAAGGTGATTTTACCATAACATATGAAATAAAATATTTGGACAAAATTTCTTAAATTACTTTTGGGGTGTCTTTTAAAGAAATATCCAGTTTCTTTTACTTATTTCTTATTTTATATCCATGTTTTGCAAATATGTTCATATACCTTAAACTATTTGTTAGTATTAGTCAGTAATAATCATTTCATAAACTATTATTTTGGTATACTTGTCACTTAAAAATGAAGCTGGTCCTTACATATATTGAACTTTACAGTTGACTTTAGCTACTTCAGGAGCAACAGATCATTTCTACAGTGCCCATTGTGCTTTTAACATAGACAAAATATTAACCAGGTGTAACTTTAAGTATCTAACTCTAAGCTTTTTTCATGACTCATTTAAAATGTATAGTAAAGTCATTTGATACTAATTTTTACATTAATTAACAATATGTAGAATCAATTCTTGGAAATTTTGTGCTAATACACTTTCCCTTCTGTATAAATTATGGGACTGCTAATTGACATCAAATTTTAACATTTGAACTTAATTTTTCATTTAATGTAGTGACTAATAAAAGATAAGAAATGCCAAAGGTGTGTATGGAAATGTACTAAATGTGTTAAATGCATTTAAATATTAAAACCATTCCTTGTAGTGCAGAACTAACAGCACCACTACAATGGAAATGATATTTTGTCAAGTGGATCAATAAAACTTTTAGCAAACCTGTAATATAAGATAAATGAAACAATGAATTCTGATCCTCTAATGCAATAAACCCATTTTAAATTAAATAATTCCTCATACTCATTATAGGTTTTTTCTCCATCTTTTCTCCATATTCCAAATTTTTATAAGTGAATTCAATTAAATTATCCTTTTAAATTGTACTTCCTTTTAGTGTTAATCAATGTACTCTGAGTGCTCCAAATGGTTTTAGATACAGAGATTCACATAATCTTTTAAATAATAGCAGGTATTCATAGCTTTCCCTAATAAGTTTTCTACTTTATAAATATTAAAATAAATTTATGTTACATATTTTGAGTTATATACAGTTAAAATTGCAAGGATGTCTTTGAAAACAAATAAGCTAGAACATTTTGAAATAGAAACACTTCCAAGTAAAAAGGCCATTACATTTTATGGGTTAGTTGTTTTTCACAACAAAATTTAGTCAGTTTTCTTAGATTTCCCCTGAGTGTTTGCTAGATATATAAATGTAAGGATGCAGTTCACCCTGGTGAGTCAGAATTGATGAAAATAGAACTTGAATATGATCATAAATCTAATTGAAGTCCTTCCCTCTGGAATCTAATAGACTAATATACATGAAGCAACCAAAGTTGAAAGAATGACGATATGAATAATATTATCCAATATTTTCCTTTTGTCTTAATTCATTTTAAGCATATAAGAATTATTTTTAAATATCAATTTTTATTAATTACTTTTTACTATATTTTTATTTAATAATAATATTTTCTACTTAGTAAAGGCACTATACAAAGACACATGCAGTTATTATTTCTTGCAGAGGATATGATTGAAATTAAAGTAATTGAATAATTACTATAGTGAACTTTACCCTGCTTTTCAATTCCATCAAAAAATTTACATTTTCAGATGAGTTTCCTGCTTAGTTACATATTAAAACAGTAATTAGCATTTTGTTAATGACCAAATGTTTAGAATAGAGGTGAGGTTGTAATTTTGATTGATATGTGTGCTTGCTGTGGAATTTTGGATGTGAAGTTACCATATAGGCTCATAGATTTGAACACATGGTCCCTTAATTGTGTGTTGTTCACTTTTTTATTTGTTGCTGCCTTTTAAGCTACAGCTATCATAGTCAGCAACCGCAACTCTGCTGCTACCTGTAACAGTTAGGCCACAAGAGCCACAGCCTGAGGAAATTCTGTTCCCTCAGGCACCAAGTCTTTCAAAGCTAGAAATTAACTTATCTAAATCTCTGTCCCTCTGAAGACTTCAAGATTCAAAGGTTAAAGTTGAATACTGCTCCCCAAAGGGGCTGAATAACAAGCACAGCACCTAGCTCACCTCTTCATGTCTTCCCAGAAGTTCTCATGCTTCTCTTTATCCCTACTTAAAAACTCTTCTTCACCTGGTTCCTCCCTATAACTTCTTGTTGGCTAGTTGCTGATTCAGCCTCCTGACCCCAGGCAAATTTTATTTAGTCAAACACATCTTTACATTATTAAAAAAATGTTTCAGAGCATAAACAAAAGTAACATACCTTCAAATAATATTCTACAACATTTCCCCCTTTTTTCTAAATAATGAAAATGAAGGATTTGACTCTAACATAATAAAACTGTACATAATAAGAACAATTATCAAGTAAAGATTTCATTCACAATACAATGAATTCCAATTTTTTGTGTCTAGCAAATTAAAAGAAAATACTCTATTACCTGTCATCTCTGATTGAATCTGAAGTTTTATATCTAATTTATTCTCTATCATAACTAAGGAATGCTGCAACTGTAACTATCTAGTCTTCAAATACTTCAAAGACCTATAGAATATGGCCCTGAAGAAACTCTTTGTGGAGTTTGCTTTCATTGTTAGCCATCGAGTGAAAAACTGCTCTTGACTTTGACTGTGGAATATGTGCTGTGCAGACTGAACAAGAAGGATCCACGGTAGAGTGACTGCTGCAAACTTGCCAAAATAAGATGGGATAGTTATTCAGGGTTCCTCCTTCACAGAAGAAACTGCCAGACATTCTACAGGACACAGAGGAGTGTGACTGACAAACTGACAATATAGATGGGAAATTCTTTCAAATTTGAAAAGTCTACCTAATATTATGGGCCTGTAGGCTGAAAATGGATGTTCCAATATTGCAAAAGAACTTTGGGTGACTTTCCGGGAATTTAGATATCTCTGTCATTTCTAGAGCTTTTGGAGTCACTTGCAATGCATTTTTTATTTATTTAAATAATAATATATCCTTCTGGTGCCTTCAATGGAGTTGAAGACTACATAGCTATAGTTGCAGTTTTCCTTAGATATACATGACAGAACATATGTTAGGTAAAAATTTTGGATTTATTAAGATAGGATAGATTATGGAGTATTTTCTTTGAAGTTTCCCAGATTCAAATGAATTAGAATTCAGCACATTGTGAATGTAATATTCATTTGATAATTGTTTTATTGTATATAGTCTTACTATGTTAAATTTAATTTTTTTTCATTTTTGGTTAGAAAGAGAATAAGGGGAAATGTTCGGGAATATCATTTTGCACTGTTCAACTTTTGCTTACATAGAATTTCATTAACTTTGTGAAGCTGTGTTACTGTGCCTATCTAAAAATCTTGATAGTACTACTAAAGAGCTGAATGGCTATTAGCAAGGCAGAAGCAAGAATAGGTGGAACTGGCAGACAGAGAGTGTAAATAGAAGGAGATATGAGGAAAGAGAGAAGCAAGAGAGAGAACAATGAGAGGAGAAGACTAGGGGCCAGCCACCCAGCAACCTAGCCAATCTGGAATAGGACTGAAAGTAAGATATACAAAAGTAAGTAAAGAAAAAAGCCCAGATGAAAAAGGTAGTTGGGATGATTTAAGTAAGAATAGCTATCAATAAAGAAGTAGAACTAA
Organism: Ondatra zibethicus; assembly: GCA_004026605.1. Lineage (NCBI taxonomy): Eukaryota > Metazoa > Chordata > Mammalia > Rodentia > Cricetidae > Ondatra > Ondatra zibethicus. Next base: position 10,306 of record PVIU01027187.1, on the reverse strand, counting down.
GTTCAGGCACTCATAACTAAGAATAAAGCTCCATGTGTGATTTATTTGGGAGTTTGGTAGTGGGTTCCTCAAAAAATCAAAAGAGTAAAACATCACACAATTGTACCATTGCTTGGGGAAGTTATGGAACTTCTGGCGGCTCCTCCTTTTGAAATAGTATATCACTGGAAGCAGACTTTCAGACTTTACAGCTTCATTCCAATTCTATGTCTACCTGGTGGCTTGTTGTGCTGCAGTTAAGATGTGATCTCTATGATTCTACCCAACCTGCAATGCCTCCCAACAACAATTTTTGGAAAGTTCCTCTTGAAACTTAAACCAAAATAAACTCTATCTTCTATAAGGTGTAGTTATAAGCATTGGTACATCCTGAGATACTATTTCCCACAGCAAAGGATGTAAAATGGCAAACAGTAAGAAATAGAATATATATAGATAAAGTAACCAAAAAGTGTCAAATTAGAAAGGAGACCAAATTAAATATATGCTACCATTTCTTAATTATCACTTATATTTGTGACAACTGATATAATGTATTTAATTATAACAGTTGAGCTCTCAAGCTTTTCCATGGATTGAATGTGTTCATTAAAGTTTAAAATTTGTAAAGATATTTTTACAAAGTAATAATATAAAAAGTGGAGCATAGAGATGATAATTCAATAAATTGTGAGAAAAACTTGTTATTGTGAGTGTAGATTTGTTAGACTTTATTTTTTCCTGCTATATATTTTTCATTACCTCCCCTTTTCTGTGCCTGAGGTTTATCATTACCACTGTCTATATATCTCTCTCTGTGATGAATTCTTCCATGTAGATGAAGACTACTCATTTGTTTACTGGCTGTCATAACTTGAATAATCACACAGAACTACATTTATTACAACACTCTTTTATCTATTATCTCAGGCTTCTATTAAGTAACTCTAAGATCTTAAATTACTCATTTTTATTAATCTGTGTATCACCACAAGGCAGTAGACTACAGGTAAGGTTCTGGCATATCCTTCTCTTCCAGCAGATACATGGCATCTCTCTCTTTATACCTCTGCTCAGATTTCCCACTTTACTCTAAGCCTTTGGCCAAAACAGCTTTATTCATTATCCAATGTGAGCAACACATATAGAGAAGGACATCCACATCATCTACATTAAATAAAAGAGCATAAAACTTTCACAAAACTTTAAAGCCTCTACAAGGTATATGTTCTTTATAAATTGTCCTTCTTAAGGCTTTGTTTATAGTATTTAAAAAAGACTAAGAAGTACTTAAGTATAACTTACTGCTACATAAAATATACGTCAAATATATCCACGGATTCCAGTGTGAGTGTTTGGATGCAGTGATCTATTTGAAATGATGCTTTCCTCATCTCTGTAGTAATAACTGGTGTAGGAGGTCCTTCTGCATTTGTGTTGCTTTTATTGGTTAGATAAAGAAGCTGTCTTGGTCTTTTGATAGGGCAGACCTTAGGTGGGTGGAGTAGACAGAACAAAATGCTGGAAAGAAGGAAAGTGTGCCAGACATCCTGAGATGGAGCCTGGTTAGGAATCCTTCCCAGTAAGCCATGACCTCGTGGTGATACACAGATTAATAGAAATGGGTTAAACGAATATGTAAGAATTAGCCAAGAAGAGGTTAGAACTAATGGGCCAGGCAGTAATTTAATTTAATTGCCGTGTCATTATTTCGGGTATAAGCTAGCCATGCGGCCTGGAGCCAGGCGGCCGGGACCAAAAGCAGGCCTACTCTCTTTTTACTACAAATAACAGCACAGGGTATGAGGGACCCTATATCACTTCAAACATAGTGAACATAGAGAACATACAGAAATCAAGATTATTTAAGTAGGTTTATTTAGTTTCAGAAATTAAGAGAAAAGTTTTGTTGATTTACTCATTATAAAAGTAGAAAACATTGGGGAAATTACACACTCAAAAGATTAAAAATCAATTACACTTTTTATTTCTCAGAAACTAGGACAATTTTAAGAAAATATATTAATATTTCTTTTATATTAACAATGATGTTATGTTTGCATTAAATTATATTTAAGAATTTGTTATAGTGTGTCAGCATAATACCGTATATTTTTACTTAATGATAATTTAATAATCTTTGTACTACAGATTTTGGGTGTTCTTTGTCAGCAATACACTGCATATTAATCAGGATCTAGTAGGTAACCACACAGCTTAATAAATCAGTGGCATCACTGATGTTGAGAAGATGGTCTAGCTGTTAGAGTATGTAGGACTTTTGTCAAAACTTGGATGTTCATTTTGGAACTCCCACATAAGGAGACTCACATTTACCTGTGACTCCAAGCAGGGGACCTAACCCTCACCATCTGGCCTTCACTTTTTCCCACATACCTATCTACACATGTGTACATAGAATTAAATACAAAATAAAATCTTATTTATGATTACACAGTACTAGAAATTCTTTTAATAAAACACATATTAATTTGATAAATATTTAACATTTACACTCTTAATTGAATGACTACTACATTTTACTTTACTGAATAACAAACAGCACAAATTGTTAAGAAAATGTATTATTATACTGTATATTATTTAGTTCTGTAGAGGAATAAAATCTTTAAAAATAACAAACAGATAAATACGTGTATACTTTTAGCATTAATAAATGATATATTTCATGTTGAAATATTTTTATTGTAAGTAAGTTTATTATGTCACAACAAAACAAAAGTAAGTAAAATCACAGCTATTCTAAAGAAACTTCAAACAAGTATGTGAAGGTCAAGATATGATGAAATATTATACGAATTTAACCATGTTTAGAGGAAACATTTTAGTCTAGAAATATATAAAGGTTTACTGAGATAAAAGAAAGCTGGTATGAAAAAAAATCTTTCATCTTTATATATCATTGTAAATTTTGTGAAATCTAAGTAATAAAAAGAAAGAAAATCTCTTAAGCTTCCTGACATATAAGTTACTTAGAAAGTAAAAGATTCAAATATATTAAACTCATCTCTAACACCAGAAGCCAGAATAAATGAAAAGTTTCCTGCATCTTGAAGTCATATATCAAGTTAAGATGGAAATATCTTCACATATGTTTCACCTTCTCAAGGTGGAAGAATATTTTTAATAGATTTTCACGAATGCAAAGTATATATCCAAATGTAACTCACCTGCAGAAAATATTTGTGAAAGACTGTTTAAACATAATCATGTGTTAATATAAAAAAAATTCAGAAAAGATGCAATGAAGTAGAAAACAATAAAGAGGAATGCAAGTCATGAGAAATAAGCCATGTAAAGGTATAGTATTGCCAGTATTGTGTACACACACACATTCACACCCACACACCTACATGTAATCTGTGTATCACCATGTGGTTGTGGCTCAGTGGTGATGCCCTGGCATCTAGCATCCCAGGTAGCTGATTGAGGTCTCTCTGAATAAAAGGTCTCTCTATCCCTCATTTTGCTTTGATTTCCTGCCTAGGTATATTCTGCCTGGCCTCTGGCTGAACCAACTTTATTCATCAACCAATAAATAAAACACATAGTCACAGCAAACAGAAGGCCATCCTGCAAAGGAACATATTAAATTTATCAACATGTAAAGAAAAATTACAGTAAAAATACAAGCAAAATCCTTTTTAGAATACAATACAGGAGAACACAAAATTATAATCTGAAACAGAATATATCATTCATTTCATCAAAACCTTGAAACCTGCTTAGCACAAATAAACTTTGAAATAAAACACTATTTAGAAAAATGAGAAATTAAGCTGATAGCTTTAGGAAAAGTTAGTAAAGACATAAGGATACACCATTTCAAGTTTGTTTCCTCTTTTAACTTTAATTTTTTAATTTTATTGTTGAGAATTTTACATACTTGCATAATTAAATATAATCATATTTAACTTTCCTTTCACTTTGATCTCCCTCCCTCCCAAAGATGCCATTTTTCTTTTTCTTTTATTCATTTTTTTATGTTTGATAAACAACCAAATTCAGGAAGTCTTGGCCACTGGAGCTTCTTCTCAATGGGACTCTGACATTCAATGAGCCATCCACTCTCCATGCCTGCACTCATCCGAAGTGGGAATATGTGCACAGGTATGAAACTATCCACAGGGCTGTAAGCAATATAAGAATGGACATATACTTATTAAAAAATGGTTATCCCTCCCCTAGAAACAAGTCAAGTCCAATAGCCCCTCAGTTGTGGAAGCATTTAGAGATCATATGCACCATCTATGGAAGAATTTGCGCTAGCCTAATGTGATGGAGGTAATGAGTAGGTAACCAAAGCTACTTACTGTATGTTTACAATTCTAGTGGTCTTGCCATTTCTGTAAAATATGAGTTCACAGCACTCCGTCAGAAGTTTTAGCTATCTCCTTTTCCATGATGTTTCTTGAGCCTTTGCTAATGTGAGGTGAGTGGAGAGGGGTGGAGTGGGGGGATGTGGAGGGAATGAAAGGAGGGGAGGGAGTGGGAACTGGGACTGGTATGTAAAATGAGAAAATATATTTTTTTAAAAAATAACAGGTCAGGTATAAATATAAGACAAAAATGAAACTTGTTGGAAAAAAGGAGTGTGAGGGGAGAGGGAGAGTACTCTGAGAAGGTAATTGGGAAATGCAATCAATGTTTATAAGTGTGTGTATGTATATGTGTCTGTGTGCAAAATTGCACAATAATAATAAATTTAAAACCCAATATTAAAATACCCAGTAGCTTAAAGTAGAAGGCATCATGTAGACAGTCATTGTTTCGTCTTCTTCAAGATGAAGTGGTTTCTCCCTCTGCTTGGGCTGATTGTATATCAATCTTCACAGATGGCAAAGGCTGCTAGTATCATGATTGCAAACAAGTCTCATTTTTGTCTCATGTTTATACATTTGTTGTGGTCCACTGTCGTTAAGTAGGGTTTCTTCCATGAGCATGGACCTGGGCAAAGAAGTTACTGGAGTAAACACAACAACTTATCAGTATTACACCACTGAGGAATATGACTCCTTTTCCCAAGTAAGCACCAACAGAATGTAGCTCCTCAAATGGGGTTAAATCTTCTGATAATGACAAAGTGTTTAAAGATCCAATCTTATGCTTGTAGACACTGCTATTGTGATTTTGTTAATGCAATATCCATGTCATTTTCAGAAGATTGCATTTATTCATATATTTAATTTTATATTTTGTTAGATTGCTGTCTTATAATTTAAAATTGCTGTCAAAACTTTTATGACTCTAAAAATACAGCAGTTTCTCTATCCCCCCCAAAAAAAACAACAGGCCAGGTATATGGGCATAAATACAAATATTAACAGGCAATTTGACATCATTGTTGTATGCCATAATAACAAGGGAAGGTTAGACTTCAGAGACTATGATCATTGATAGATTTGGATAATCATTATAACACCAAGCATAATATTCCTTACAGTGGAACAGACATCTAATCAAATCCTCATTTTTCCCATTTTCCCACTATAGCACTTATGTCCACATATTCTTCTCTACTATTCCCACTTTCTTAAACCAATGAAATTATTAACTGAAATGTAAATACTCTTCCTTATATCTACAGAGAAATGTAACTCTCACTTCTATGAAGATTCTTTTCTACAGCAAATGGAGACCATTAGTGAAAGTCACTATTGATTGAAATAGAAAGAACAATTGCCTATAGTACCATGTCTTAAATTATAAGTTTATAGCAAATACTCAGATCTCAGGGAATAGTCTGAAATCAGTACTGGAAAAATTGTGAGAACCAGAGGTCTAGGCATCTACTGTATTTATTTCTTCACTGTAGGAGAAATAAGTCACACCCATGATATTCAACAATATGATAGCCGAAATAAAACTAGAAGAACGGCAACAGGCATGATACAATCATTGGTGAGGGAAGTTTTCAAAAACTACTTGTAGATGTAAAACTAAAGGAATGAGCTACTAAATTGATTATACAATAATAAGTAATCATCTCCGAATGTATACATATGAGTATGCTACATAGAGTCAGCTGGTTATACTTATATATTTATATGTGTATATATATGCAGTGATGATAAATAAATATATTTAATAGAATGAAGACAGTTCATCAAATTAGAAGGTAAAGGAAAGTGAACAATGGGCAGGCAGTTTACGATAACTGAGAACTGACTGAATATGATAAATATATGTTATATAAATACATGAAATGTCATAGTAAAAATCATAATTTTGCACAATGAATAAAGGAAGGAAGAAGAAATAAAAAGAAAGCTGGAGACAATTTGCATCTCTGATTATAGTTCTCCAGAAGATCAAAGAAGTGAGTTCAGGAGAGAAAAGTAGCTTAAACAGAAATATGCACAGAGTGCACAGTTTGTCTTTTATACAAGATTATGCTGAAAATATCCTTAAAGTGCCTGTTTAAACTTCCTGGTTGTGGGCTGGACAGTGCTGGTACACACCTTTAGTTCCAGCAGCTAGGACGCAGAGACAGGCAGATCTCTGTGAGCTCGAAGCAAACCTGTTCTACAAAGTGAGTTCCAGGACAGGCTCCAAAGCTACAGAGAAACCCTGCCCAAAAACAAACAAACAAACAGAAAGTTCTTGTTTACTTTCATAAACTTCCTACATGATAGTAGAGTTCTAATACTCAACACTGTGCGAATGGCTAGCTAATATATTCTATTATGATTTAAAACATCTATCCATTTATAGTAGGTCTTCATTGATAAAAATACTTCTAGAAGAAGTTGTATGTATTTGATTTGCCCATATAATATGACTAATCCAGGAGGTAATAAAGATCATGGGTCTTAGGCAAAATAATAGGGATGGTGGTTTATGGTATATGTAGACAGACATGTTTGAAAACTGAATGATAATGAAGTTGTACTAGTGTTTGCCATATAAACAAAAATAAAGAAACACACACACACACACAAACACGATTTCATGAAATTAATAAATGTTCTTAGCAACCCTCTAACACATACAAATTGTTAACAACAGATTCTGAAATAAATCAAAAATGTATTTGAACAAATTCGCACTTTCATGTGAAAATGTGTCTTTTTTTCCTCGACTGTTCACAAACATCCCCCTTTTAGGCTATATAAGTTACTTTTATCTCTCTACATATGTTTTGTACCTTAAAATTATTTAACTAGATATTTTCTTTGTTAATAAATAAGAAACACAAGGAACATGGGTCTAGTACAGCATGCAGCGTTTGAACAAATAATTTACATAGAGCATAGTATATATTGTTTTGTTGAAAATGTTTTCTTTCTGCATAGTTAGGAAGATGTTGAGGGCCGTTCCTGTGACAAATGGCCATTTCGTTTAAAATAAGAGAGCTTTTAGAACACATCCTTAGTGTGTATGTTTGAGTGTTTGGTGGGATTTAGGTTATGGATCAGAAAACAGAGTTCAGCTGAGGGAGGGTAAAAAGGACATGAAGAAGGAGCAACAGGATCTCCCACTTTACCTATTTTCCTTATAACTAATGAAAATGGAGAATCATAGCTGCAAAGTGATCCTGCATCTGCTTTCTGAGCTGCTGTAGAATTTGACTTACTGTGGGGAAGCCCCCATAATTTATGTGTCCTTTAATCATGAATTCCACTCACATCCACACCAAAGGACTTATTTAATTTAGGAAGTAATATTATGATAGTTATTTAATTCAAGGTTTTTATGGCCATAGATATTTACGTGAAAACTCAATGATAGCTTCATCTGGATTTTTAAAAAAATCCTACATTTTTTTTATTTTTAAGCAACAATTAAATATTTATATGCCCTTTTCAAAATAAGTATAAAAAACAGTCTCTCAGAAATTTTGTCTATTTGGGTTATGATTCAAAACTTGTGATATGTACTAGAGTTTAATTTTTCTTTCTCTTTGTTCATGGGTATGAAGATTCACTCACCTAAGACAGGAATTAAAATAAAATATACTGGAAAGGTCACTCAACATGTGGGTTTAGAGGAAGAAATCAGTTTCCAAAGTAGATATTTCAGTAAAAACAAACTTTTAGAAAAAGAGTAAACTGAAATATAAGTGAAAGTCATCACGACTTCCCACACTTAAACTAAATTCCCTTGTTATGCTTTGCAAGTTGCCTTTTAAAGTCCTGTTTATCCACCAGCTGGACACAAGCCTACCTTTATCCCCTCCATGGCTCTGACCATATGTATTGAATGAAAAATATTTTTTGCCAGATTTTTTCCTTTACCTGCTCTCTGTAGCTTTTGTTGTATGTGTTGATAGAGTTCAGTGCATACTTTCTCCCGAATAATCTGACACAAATCCATCATTTTTCTTATGTCTCATGGGATGTGCTAAAGCTACCAAAATCTTTTGTTTCACCCAGCTTTAACTTTTATTCTTATTTTTGGATGTTCTCCTTTTTATCCAGGAAACAACAATAAAATAAGCACACATTCCAACAAAATCTTAGGAACTGAGTATATTTATATTCCAACAATACTGGGTTTTATTTTCTTTCACCAAGGAGAAAAACAGTCATGTGAAACTTGGTTAAGGACTTACCGATGAGAAATGGAGGCTGGGATATGCATTTTTAATCAGGGCTTCTCTCTATTTCCACATGTGATCAGTCTCCTTAACACGAAAATGTCAACTCTGCTGCAAATACTTTCTGGCGATGGAGATTTAATTTATAATCTTTTAGTTTTTCTTTTCTAAGAATTCAGTTTTACTCACACTGCTCCCCAGTATAGAATTTGTATTCAGGCTGGTATTAAACTCATGGCAATACTTATATCTCAGCCTCCTCCTGGGGTTATAGGTGAGAGACACTATGTTAATATAGTATTTATTGTCTGAAGGAAATTTTGAGGCATTAATATTAAGATATCTTAAATTCACAAATTATATTTGATGGTATGTCCAAAAAATTATATGACCTCTCATAACTCATATTCAACTGTTAAATGTCTTTTTCAGTTAAATAAATATGCCATTGTTTATAATTATATTATTTCTCAAAATTAATGTAACATTATATATTCTGAAACTTTTCTATTTTCAATTGTGTTACTATCAACAAGTTCTGCTTAAAAATTTTAGACTTTGATATATTAGAAACCTTCCAGAAATATACTTATATATATTTCCTCTACCTGTCAAATTAAGTACAATATATATTTTAAAAAATAATAATAAAATATTTTGCATATGTTAATGTGCAAATATAAAATTTGTTCTTATTTTCTGAGACATAATATGTTGAACAAAAATGCAATTGACAAAAACATGAAATTTACTGACAGGGAATGCAAAAATTAAACTTTATCAATATTTTCAATAACATATAGTTTCATAACTACCTATGTGTCTGTCTCCTTTGTGATGGGGGATTTCCCTATCTATCCTGTGAATATCATTGGTTAATAAAGAATCTGTCTTGGACCTGGCAGGGCAGAATAGTGGTAGGTGGGTAAAACTAAACTGAATGCTGGGAGAAAGAAGGTAGAGTTGAGAGATGCAATGTAGCCACTAGAGGGGAAAGAAGCAAGCTGACATCTAAAAACATTCTAGTAGGCTACAAGTCTCATGGTAAAATATAAAATAATGGAAATGGGTTAATTTTACGTGTAAGAGCCAGCTAGCAATATACTTAAGTGATTGGCTAAGCAGTGATTTAATTAACACAGTTTATGTGTGCCTATTTTGGGAGTCTTGGTAGTCAGAAAAGAAACAAGCAATCTCCTACTACACCTTTGTGCTAATTTTATTCACAATAAATTGAGATTGATGTTATATCTCTGTTGCCTAAGAATGTGACCTTCTTTGAAATGAATTATTAACTGATTTATAGTCAATTTGAGCTATTATTCTCATGTGTTGAAGGCTTGCTTCCCAATTGTTGGTATATGGAGACATGATATGAGACTCAAGCATTATTAATGAGCTAAACCATTGACTAGTTCATAGCTGAGCAGGATATTTTGAAGGTGCATTGTTCAGAAGGCAGTCAAATGTGGACACTATTTTGAAAGATAATATCTGTTTCAGAACATCAAGAGTTTTTCATTTTATAGCTAGGGTCCACTAATGAGTGAGTACATACCAAAATCATTTTTCTGGGTTTGGGTTACCTTACTCAGGATAGCGTTTTCTATTTCCATCCATTTGCATGCAAACTTCAAGATGTCCTTGTTTTTTACCGCTGAGTAGTATTCTAATGAGTATATAATCCACACTTTCTTGATCCATTCTTCCATTGAGGGGCACCTAGGTTGTTTCCAGGTTCTGGCTATTACAAACAATGCTGCTATG
>PVIU01027186.1:0-20886 GCA_004026605.1 Ondatra zibethicus | reverse complement strand
GGCAATCTTTCTGTAGGTGCTTGCGGCAGCCTGAACACAAAATCCTGCAACAGCTTCGGAGCCGTGGAGACGATGTATTTGTGGTGACAGAGGTGCTTCAGACAGAGGAGGAGGTGCAGGTCACCAAGACCCACAGCAAAAAGGGCTTAGGCAAGTTTGCAGTGCCTGGAGCTTTCTTGCAGGTGTGTGCTAGCCTTAGCCCCTCCCTGGCCTCACTTGAGCACATAGCAATGGCAGAAATCTAAGAACCAGGGACCAGGATCCCATGCAGCAGCTGGTCTAGGCTCTTCTAAGACCCTTCCACAAGCAACCTATAGCCTCACTTGCCCAGTGAGCTACAACAGCTAAAGCCTGGAGTGACCACCACCAGTGGCGATCTGTCACCAGCACTCGCCCACAGTTATTCATTTGCTCTACATCCTTGAGCCTATATCCATCCTTCAGGGTGAAGGTGGGGGCCAGCGAAGCCAGAAGAAGATGGTGACCATTCCTGCAGGCAGCGTCCTTGCATTCCAAGTCACCCAGCTGCTCATTGACCCTACATGGGGTGAGTGTTGACGGCCTGTCTCTAGAACCCAGACTATGTGTCAGAGAAGCAGGAAATCTGGGAGGCTTCAGACAGCCAGGGGATGCAGTGTCATCCGGCTGCATGATCTCCCAGAGAGGGTGGCCAAGCGTGCCAGGCACTGATATGTGGGTGAAAGGTGCAGTCCCTCACGAGGTCCCAGGAGCCCTGTGGATGAGGGTGTGGGTGATGTGTTTTTTTTTCCTGCTGCCAGATATCCTTCTCTTCCCTGATGAAAAGAAGAGGACCTTTGAGCTGCCCCCATCAAGTGAGGCCCCAGACACTCTGACCCCACATATCCCTTAGCTATGAGGTGTTCTGGGCTCAGTGCATGAGGTGGTCAGTCTCCTATGGAGATGGACAGTCTGCCATTTCCCCCCGACACAAATACACAATGGGTTATGTTGCTGGGCTTCTTTAGGTTTTCATCTGACCTGGGCAGCCAATAGTAGGGAAAGGATAGAGTTGGGAGGGCCCAGAGAAAATCTCAGCCTTCTGGCATTTGTCAATGGAATCCTACAGAAAACAGCCTTTCTCCTTTCTTCCATCCTCATGCCTTGCAGAGGATGACCAGAGACGGCATTCCTTCAGCCTGCTTGCCACACTACGATCTATTGGTGAGCAACTCAAGCTCCTTGAAGGTCAGTATCCACTTGTCCACCCAGAGACTCCAGGGGTTCTGCCTCTGCTCCCTGGATCTGTCTCTCCTACCCAGTGTTCCCCAAGACCTCATAGGCATCGGATGGTGCTGCCTTCTGTCCCTCCAGATGGAATCCATGAGGAACAGGTGGTCAGAAAAGACTTCCAAGGACTGCGTGCAGAGGTGAAGGCTGGATCCACACAACTGTGGTACATGGAAATGGAGTTAAGACAACAGCTACTAATGGACATTGGGAGGATTTTACATGACCCGCCCAGCATGGAAGCCCTGGAGGCCTCAGTGAGTGATAGGGTTGGAGGTGGGCAGGGCCTGCCCAAGCCTGCACAGCCTCGCTTACCTCCCCTGTGCCTCAGCTGGGACAGGCCCTGTGCCGAGGTGGACAGGTGGAACCTCTGGATGGCCCAGCAGGTAGCATCCTAGACTTTCTGGTGCTTCCCTCTGGAGAACTGGTGCTGGAATTTGCTGCCCCCATCTTCTACCTGTTGGGAGCACTGACTGGTGAGCAGTCAATTGGGGGACAGGAAGGGATGACTGGGCTCCATATTGGGCATTCCAGTGCCCTCTCAGCATCCCACATCTCTCCCCAGTGCTGAGTGAAACCCAGCAACAGCTCCTGGCTAAGGCTCTGGAGACAACAGTGCAATCCAAGCAGCTGGAGTTGGTGAGAAAACATGGCATGGGGGATGCCATGGGGCCCTGGGTACATCTGAAAGGTTGACAGGATCCAGTCCTGCATCCCAGGGGCTCAGGCTGCAGTTCCTCCATCTACAACCTCTTACCCTCCCCTGCCGATAGGTGGAGCACATCTTGGAGAAGAGCTCCCCATGGCAGAAGCAGAGCTCCGTGGCCCTACCCCCCAGACTCCTTGGGAACAGCTGGCATGAGGAGGCTCCCATCTGGCTCTTGCTAGAAGAGTGTGGCCTAACGCTGCAGGTGGACACCCCCCAGGTGCACTGGGAACCAACATCTCAGGGCCCCACATGTGCGCTCTATGCCTCCCTGGCCCTATTGTCGAGTCTCAGCCAGGGACCTTACTAGTCTGCATGCCTCCCTTCCCCCAGCATCCTCATGTCCTGCCCTGCAGCCAGGGCAGAATTCAACCACAGGGCTACCATGCAAGGAGCAGGCCTAGGAGTTGGGAAAACTCAATAAATATACAAAGAAAAGAATAAGTGGCTGAGTTTGTTTTTTTACTGTTGTTTGCTTGGTTCACTGGTTTTTCAAGACAGGGTTTCTCTGTGACACCCTGGCTATCCTGGAATTTTTTCTGTAGGCCAGGCTAGACTCAAAATCACAGATCTGCCTGCCTCTGCCTCACAAGTGCTGGGATAAAAGACATGTGCCATCACTGCCTGAATGTGACTGAGTTTTGAGGGGTCCGGGATCATTGGTATGATGGGTAGGGGTGGGGTGTGTCCACACAGAAGCAAGATGCATGTGAGTGCCATCCCCTCACTCCTGCCAACCTGTGAGGACAAAGTGAGCCTGCCCTGTAGTGAGACAGACTTTGCCCAGGAACTCATGAACAAATGTCCACTCACCCCACCTAGAGAATCAACAACAGACCAAACGATCAAACAGGAAAACGATCAAAGTCCCACCTGGTGAACCAATTAATTTTATTGGGATCACTCACAGGAATATAGGTAGGAGATTATCTGCAGGAGGAGAAGTTGCTCCAAGACAGCTGCAGTACCCAAAGGCTCCACCAGCATGGGCGACAGCTCATGAAAGCTGGAACCTGGAGCCCAATGCAGAGCCTGCAGGCAGCTCAGCAGGTCGGGGAGGGACCTTTCTAGGTGGTTCCATTGGGGCATTTCCAGGCAGCTCAGCTTCCTTTCTTCCAGGCAGTTTCCTTGGTCTCTGCTTCTGCTGGGCAACTGGGCTTGTCTGTGGAGTGGCTGTTGGCAGTGTTTACTGTTCCTATTGGGGAAGGAGGGACCCAGTCAATCTGGCCTACTTCCTGTCTTAAGGAACTTCCTTGAAGGATGGAAACTGATACACTGCAGCTGTGTGGACACGTTCATATCCCAGCATGACCACACATTCTTTCCTAGAGAAGATGCACAGAACAGTTTAGGAGTAAGTCTGTGCTTGGGTCAGGATGACCTTCTGCTTCAGAAGACTTGGGGTACACTGTAAATGGAGGTTTCTCTCTTGCTTGTCAGTTCCTGAATAACCATTACTCAGAGACATATTAATTATGAATGTTTGGACAATGTCACAGGCTTATTCCTACCTAGTGCTTACATTTAAATTAACTCTAGTAATTTATGTATTGCCACGTGGCCATAGTGTTACTTCATTTTCTTTCTTTCTTTTTTAATGTTTTATTTAGCTTTATCTTTTTCTCTGCTCCCCTCCCTTTCTCGCCCCTCCCCTTCTGTCCTCTTCCATGGTCCCCATGCTTCCAATTTACTCAGGAGATCTTGTCTTTTTCTATTTCCCATGTAGATTAGATCTATGTGTGTCTCTCTAAGGGTCCTCATTGTTGTCTAGGTTCTCTGAGATTGAATTGTAAGCTGATTTCTTCTTTGATTTATGTCTAAAAGCCACTTATGAGTGAGTACATATGATATTTGTCTTTCTGAGTCTGGGTTACCACACTCAATATGAAGTTTCTAGCTCCATCCATTTGCTCTCAAATTTCAGGATGTCATAATTTTTTCTGCTGTGTAGTACTCCATTGTGTGAATACCACATTCTCCTTATCCATTCTTTGGTCGAGGGGCATTTAGGTTGTTTCCAAGTTCTGGCTACTACTATTCCAAGCAATGCTACTCTGAACATAGTTGAGCACATGTCCTTGTGGCACGATTGAGCATCCTTTGGGTATATACCCAAAAGTAGTATTGCTGGGTGTTTAGGTAGGTTGTTTCCTAATTTTCTGAGAAATCACCATATTGATATCCAAAGGAGAAGTACCAGTTTGCATTCCCACCAGCAATGGGGAAGTATTACCTTTACTCCTCATCCACTCCAGCATAAATTGCCATCAGTGTTTTTGATCTTAGCCATTCTTACATGTGTAAGATGAAATCTCAGAGTTGTTTTCATTTGCATTTCTCTGATGACTAAGGATGCTGAGCATTTCCTTAAGTGTCTTTCAGCCGTTTAAGATTCCTCTGTTGAAAGTTCTCTGTTTAGGTCAATATCCCCTTTTTTTAATTGTATTATTTTTCTTTTGATGACCAATTTCTTGAGTTCTTTGTATATTTTGGAGATCAGCCCTCTGTCTGATGTGGGGCTAGTGAAGATCTTTTCCCATTCTGTAGGCTGCCGTTTGTCTTGTTGACCATGTCTTCTGCTTTACAGAAGCATCTCAATTTCAGGAGGTCACATATATTAATTGTTGCTCTCAGTGTCTGTGCTACTGGGGTTATATTTAGGAAATAGTCTCTTGTGCCCATGCATTCAAGTGTACTTCTCACTTTCTCTTTTATAAGGTTTAGTGTGGTTGGCTTTATGTTGAGGCCTTTGATCCATTTGGACTTGATTTTTGTACATGACTATAAATACTGATCTGTTTTCATTCTTCTATATGTTGATATCCAGCTATGGCAGCACCATTTGTTGACTATGCTTTCTTTTTCCATTTTATATTTTTTTTATTTTTTTGTCAAAAATCAGGAGTTCATAGATGTGTAGATTGATATCCAGCTCTTCGATTAGGTTCCATTGGTCCTTTTGTCTCTTTTTATGCTAATACCAGGCTGTTTTCAGTACTGTAGCTCTGTAGTAGTAGAGTTTTTAGTCATGGATCATGATGCCTCCGTAAGTTGCTTTATTATACAGGATTGTTTTGGCTATTTTGAGTTTTTTTTGTTTTTCCATAAGAAGTTGAGTATTGTTCTTTTGAAGTCTGTGAAGAATTTTTCTGGAGTTTTGAGGAGCATTGCATTGAATCTGTAGATTGCTTTTGGTAAGACTGCCATTTTTACTATGTTAATTCTACCTACCCAAGAGCATGGGAGATCTTTCCACTTTCTGGTTTCTTCTTCAATTTCTTTCTTCAAAGGTTTAAAGTTCTTGTCATACAGGTCTTCCACTTGTTTGGTTGGAGTTAATCCGATATATTTTATGCTAATTGTGGCTATTGTGAAGGGTGATGTTTCTCTGATTTCTTTCTCAACCCTTTTATCACCTGTGTACATCAGGGCTACTGATTTTTTTTGAGTTAATCTTGTATCCTGCTACATTACTGAAAGTGTTTATGAAGTATAGAAGTTCTGTGATAGAATTTTTGGGGTCACTTATGTAAGCTATTATATAATCAGAAAATAGTAAGGGTTTGGCTTCTTTTTGATTTGTATCCCCTTGTTTTCCTTTTGTTGTTCTATTGCTTTAGCTAGAACCTCAAGAACTATATTGAATAGATATGAAGAGTGTAGACAACCTTGTCTTGTTCCTGATTTCAGTGGAATCGCTGGGAGCTTCTCTCCATTTAGTTTGATGTTGGCTATTAGCTTAGTATGTATTGCCTTTATTATGTTTTGGTATGTTCCTTGTATCCCTGCTCTCTCCAAGATCTTTATCACCAAGGGATGTTGTATTTTCCCAAAGGCTTTTTCAGCCTCTAATGAGATGATCATGTGGGGTTTTTTTTTCAGTTTGTTTATATGGTGGATTACATTGACACATTTTCATATGATGAACCATCTCTGCATCTCTGGGATGAAACCTCCTTGATCATGGTGAATGACTTTTCTGATGTGTTCTTGGATTCGGTTTGTCAGTATTTTATTAAATATTTTTGCATCAATGTCATGAGTGAGATTGGTGTGTAATTCTCTTTCTTAGTAATGTCTTTATGTGGCTTGGGTATCAGGGTAATTGTAGCCTCATAAAAATAGTTTGGCAATATTCCTTCTGTTTCTATTGTGTGGAACAATTTGAGGAGTATTGCTATTAGTTCTTCTTTGAAAAGCTTGTAGAATTCTGCACTGAAACCAGCTGGTCTTGGGCTTTTTTTTTGGTTGGGAGACTTTTGATGACTGTTTCTATTTCTTTAGCAGTTATAGGTCTATTTAATTTCTTTATCTGGTCTTGATTTAGTTTTGGTAAGTGATATTTATCCAAAAAATTGTTCATTTCCTTTCAGTTTTCCAATTTTGTGAAGTACAGGTTTTCAAATATGACCCAATGATCCTCTGGATTTCCTCCATGTCTGTTGTTATGTCCCCCTTTTCTTTTTCTGATTTTGTTAAGTTGAAATTCTCTCTCTGCCTTTTGGTTAGTTTGGATTAAGGTTTATCTATTTTGTTGATTTTCTTGAGGAACCAACTCTTTGTCTCATTGATTCTTTGTATTGTCTTCTTTGTTTCTATTTTGTTGATTTCAGCTCTCAATTTGATTATTCCCTGACATCTAGTCCTCCTGGGTGAGTTTCCTTCTTTTTGTTCTAGAGTTTTCAAATGTTCTGTTAGCTCACTAGTGTGGGATTTTTCCAGCTTCTTTATGTAGGCATTTAGTGCTATGAACTTGCCTCTTAACACTGCTTTCATTGTGTCCCACAAATTTGGGTATGTTGTGTGGTCATTTTCATTGAATTTTAGGAAGTCTTTAATTTTCCCCCTTTATTTCTTCCTTGACCCATTGATGATTCAGGCAAGCCTTGTTTAATTTCCATGTGTTTGTGGATTTCCCGGAATTAGTTTTGCTGGTGAATTCTAATTTTAAGCCATGGTGATCTGATAAGGTACATTGGGTTATTCCAAATTTTTTTGTATCTGTTGAGGTTTGCTTTGTTACTGAGTATGTGGTCAGTATTTGAGAAGGTTCCATGCGGTGCTGAGAAGAAGGTATATTCTTTTATGTTTGGATGGAATTTCCTATAGATGTCTGTTAAGTCCATTTGAGTCATAACATCTGTTAGTTCTCTTATTTCTCTGTTAATTTTCTGTCTGACTGACTTGTCCAGTGATGAAAGTGGAGTGTTGAAGTCTCCCCTATTAGTGTGTGTGGTTTAATGTGTGATTTAAGCTTTAGAAGTGTTTCTTTTACATTTGAGGGTGCCCTTGTATTTGGGGCATAGATGTTCAGTATTGAGATTTCCTCTTGATGGATTTTTCCTGTGATTAATATGAAATGTCCTTCTTTGTCTCTTCTGATTGATTTTAGTTTGAAGTCTAATTTGTTAGATATTAGGATAGCTACACCTGTGGGCTGAATCTAGCATGACCATAACAGAGGCTGGAGTGGCCAAGTTAGCGCAAAAAAAAGTGACAGTTAGAACAAGGCGCAGTTGGCACCAAAAGCATAAGAGCTACACTAAAAGTGTGATAGTTAGCAAAAGGCGCGGAATTCAAAAAAGGGGACATGGCAAAGCCCCTGAAGACTGCTCCCAACCAAGATGGTGCTGAAGGGGAGCAAGGGGGAGGAAATCTGATTCATTCACAAGAGGATGATTGGAGTTAGAGATGGGGTAAGAAGACATATAGTGCCTGATGCCCTCGTGATCCCTATTAGCGGCTATAGGAGCTGAGGCTCATGCAGACGTCACTGCTGACGTGATTGGTTAATTTCCTTCTGCTTCTTCTGTGATTCATGGGTTTTTGCTTTAAAAGTTGCATGTTAAGCTGGGCGGTGGTGGCGCACGCCTTTAATGCCAGCACTCGGGAGACAGAGGCAGGTGGATCTGTGAGTATGAGGCCAGCCTGGTCTACAAGAGCTAGTTCCAGGACAGGCTCCAAAGCTACAGAGAAATCCTGTCTTGAAAAACCAAAAAAAAAAAAAAAAAAAAAAAAAAAGTTGCATATTATAAGGGAATAAATGTGGTCCTGCTTGAGTTGACTCTGCGCTGCATCTGATTGTCTCCCGGACCCCAGGGGCTGGATGGCAAGTGGCACACTTCCCCTCCTTAGTCAGGGCCAGTCACAGGCCATTGGTTCAGTTCTTCGGAGGGGTTTACATAGGGACCCGGCATATACCCACTTGTTTCTTAGGTCCATTTGATTGGAAAATTTTTTCCCAACCCTTTACTCTGAGACAGTATCTGTCTTTGAGATTGAGGACTGTTTCTTGTATGCAGCAGAAGAATGGATTCCATTTTCGTATCCAATCTGTTAGCCTGTGTCTTTCTATAGGTGAGTTGAGACCATTTATATTAAGGGATAACTCTTGCTGTGATAACTCCTTCTGCTCCTTCAGCCAATAGCCTTTAAGATACCAGCCCACTTGGGCATGGTCTCTTTTGCTTTAAAAAGCAGCCATAGCCGCTTCTGGATGCTAGACTCTGTTCCTGTTCACTCAGAGAGCTGTTGTCTAGGACAGTGATCTGTAAGTTTTCCCCTTAAATAAATAACCCTTTTATTATTCATAATTCTGAACTGGTGTGGGATTGTTTTGTGACTTACGCCTTCATCTGGCACCAACAAACTTTGTTTTTAGAACACCCCCTTCTACTGCCCACTGCCAGCTCAGAGTGTGCCTGACTAGGCATGAGCCCTCCCTCAGTCGGCCGTAGCCTGTGCATGGAGCCAGCAATTCATTTGGATATAGAATTCTCGTGAAGCAGTGGATTTTCTTGCTGCAGATTGGCCTCAGTTCTTTATATTATCTCATTACTTACATCAAAGCAACTTTCAATCTTCCTGCCACCGCACACTACGCAGAAATTCAGATGGGATACAGGCTTTCCTGCATGCCTGCTGTTATCTTGTTATCCCTGTGCTCCTGTGGCTGCTGACTGATCAGGGCCCACCATAGTACATACAGTTTGTGATTTCTATTAATAACTATTTTTTGATCTAAGCATATCTTTCAGCATTTCACACTACAATCAGATTCATACCAGTCACATGACTCCAACTGCATTGCTGGGCCCTGCTGGGTTAGTTTTGTAGGTGTCCTGCAACACCTACTGGCAGGCTACAGTTATTGTACCTAATCCAGCTAATTAAAACACAGGTAAGATTTAATATCCTAAATATAGATCATAAGTTGCTAATTTAAAAGGGCAATATGTTAAACAACCTAACCGTCCAAGGTTTCAATAGCCTCTTTACTTACACCATGTGTGAGGTTTTACAAGACTTATATGATGTCCCTTCTACATCATTAATTTTAATTCTGGGGATTAGTTTTGTCCTCAATATTTTTTCCTTAAAATAATGGTTTGACAATAGGGCTAAGAATGATGTGTTTTTAGAAATGGTGCAGTCTTTACAGACTGAAACCACATTTCTCAAGAAAGAGTTTGGAAACCTGAAGAAGGATACGACCACCTTAACTAACAAAACTCAATCAACTGAGTTTCTTTTAGGAATGTTACAGACTTCATTTAATGGAAGATTAAACACTTTGGAGAAGGAAACAGCTGATTTGGCACATAAAACCCAATCAATGACAGTGGGTGCTGAAACATTATTTGAGAGAATTTGCATTGTTGAATGTATTAATTAATTGGACTCTGTCAAAGAGGTATGACAGATTGACTGATAGAATGTCTCTCTGGGACAGTAATATGCATGCTATAAAGATTATGTCCAAGGCTGAGACCTTGGAATCCTCAATGAGGGCATTAGAGCAGAACACTGGACAGGAGATCCAGACATTAAAAAAGGCAATGGTAAACTGATTAGAAAAAAAATTGAGGAAATTATCAAATTTGATGACCAGGAACAAAAGGTACAAAGGCAAAATTTAACCTCGTTGGTATGTAAAAATCTCCGGGATAGTGTCCCCAGAGTTCTGCCTGCCTTTCCAGTAATAACAACAGAAAAAGTATCTGGCCCCAAGTACCCTAAAGTTGTCAAAAAATATACATGGGAGCCCATATATATGACTGATCTAAAGGAAATTAATTGTAGCTTACAGACTAAACTCATCCTTTGTTAGGGACATGGTCAAAACCTGGACTTAGTAGCAAAGCAATGCCTCAAGATTGGGCTCAGTTAATCTCAGCAGTCCTAGAAAGTGAACCGTAGTTGCTTTGGAGGTGCTTTTTAAAAGAAGAGGCAAAAATTTTAGAGCAGCAAGAAAAAGCAAAAGGACTTGAGATTTCCCTAGATCAATTTCTAGGCAAAGGACTTTACTCTGATTCTCAGGATCAAGCTCTTCATGATGACCAAACTCAGGATCAAGCTCTTCATGATGACCAAACCTTGTCCCTATGTAGCACAGCAGCTTTAAAGGCTTGGGACAGGTGCTTGCTTCAGCAGCACATATACTAACATTGGAATGATACAGAGAAGATTAGCATGGCCCCTGTGCAAGGATGACACGCAAATTCATGAAGCGTTCCATATTTTTACATCTCTCTTTTTAAATTAAAAAAAAAAGGCTTGTGACAGGATTCAGGAACTAAGAAATATAGATGAACCATATCTTAGGGTTAAACAGGGTCAGAGAGAACCTTTTAGTGACTTTTTGCAAAGACTAACTAGGGCTGTACAAATAGGGGTAACTGACCCAGCAGCTAGATGTATAATAATTGAATCTTTGTCTTATGAGAATGCCAACATTGAGTGCAAACGGATCCTTGGGCCTTTAAAGATCAGATCAGCACCCATGGATGAATGGGTCTTTCATACAATGAATGTCAAGACATTTGACTATGGTACTGAGGCGTGGGTAGGAGAAGCAATTTCTGATGGTAAGAAAAGACATCAAAATACCAAATGTTTTAATTGTGGTAGAATAGGACATATGAGAAGGGATTGTAGACAACCCTAGGAATTCTAGGAATAATGCCTCCTTTGGGAATGGCAGAAAAAGGAGGACTCAGCCTTCAGGTGTATGTAGGAGGTGTGGCAAAGGCCCACATTGGACAAAGGAATGTAGGTCAATGAAAGATATACAAGGCAACCTGATACCAACAGGAAACTCCATGGGGGGCCTCTTGCAGGCCCCCATGATCAATGTGGTCCAGTCATTACCAGTTACTGTGGAGAACGTGTCTCAGCAGAAAACTTAAAAAATCCAGTGCCTGCTGTAAAAAGCAATACTGGTCTGAATGATGGTTTAAATGTGGAGAATGAGTCAAAAAAAAAAAAAAAACTCCAGGAGGACAGAAGAAACGTATATTTTGGCAGACTTCCATAAATGATCAAAGACAAAAACTAAGAGTTTGTATAAATGGCATTTTTATTGAAGGCTTATTAGACAAGAGTGTGGATGTAAGTATCATTACTCCAGAATCTTGGCACCTGAATTGGCCTCTTAAAGAGGTAGATATTCAGTTCCTGGGAATTGTAACCCTATCTCAGGTAAAACAAAGCACAAGATGGGTTGAATGCATAGGGGCAGAAAGGCAAATAGGAAGACTAAGGCCATATATAGCCAATATTGCAGTGAATTTGTGGGGTGGTGACCTATTGCAGTAATGGAATATCCAGATTAACATTCCTGCAGCCCAAAAAACTTATGTTTCTGAGGAAAATATTAGAATATATTATAGATGACAGACACCAGCCATTCAGACTGTAAAAGAACACAAAGCAATTGATAAACCTTCAGAGGTACCAACAGCCCTACCTTTAAAATGGTTAACTGAGAAACCAATATGGGTTAAGCAGTGGCCTCCAGCTAAGGAAAAGTTGCAGGCTTTAGAACAGCTGGTACAAGAGCTCAACATATAGAAGAATCTACCAGCCCTTGGAATTCTCCTGTATTTGTTGTTAAAAAAGAAATTTGGAAAATGGAGAATGGTGACAGGTCTAAGGGCTATCAACAAGGTTATTCAACCTATGGGCCTTCTACAATCTGGAATTCCTCTGCCTTCTCTGTTACCAAAGGGATGGCCTCTCATAGTTATTGATTTAAAGGATTGTTTCTTCACTATACCTTTACAAGAAAAGGATGGACTCACTCACGCCAGGTAATTTAAAAAAAAAAAAGAAAAAGAAAGCAAGAAAAGGATGGAGAAAAGTTTGCCGTCACAGTGCCTACTTATAATAATTCTCAGCCTACTAGGGGATACCAATGGACCATCCTCCCACAGGGAATGCTCAATAGCTCCACATGGTGCCAATACTTTGTCAGCCAGCCATTGGAAATAATACATAAGCAATTTCCTGATGCAGGAGAATTGTCTGTATTCTGTCAATCATGTTTTAAATAAATGCTGATTGGCCATTAGCCAGACAGGAAGTATAAGCAGGAAAACCAGACAGGAGGTAGAGGTGGTGCAGTGAGTACAGGAGTATTCTGGGAAGAAGGAAGTTCTTTCTGCAGTCCTGCCCAGACCACCAAAGAAGCAGGATGTGACCTGTCCCGCTGAAAAAGGTACTGAGCCCTGTGGCTAACGTAGATAAGAATAATGGGTTAATATAAGCTACAAGAGCTAATAAGAAGCCTGAGCTAATGGGCCAATCAGTTTATCATTAATATAGACCTCTCTGTGTGATTTCTTTGGGGCTAAATGGCTGTGGCAACTGGGAGGGACAGAAACCCTGACAAGCAGGCCCGTCATGTTACATTTTCCTAAGTCTATAATCTACCATTACATGGATGACATTTTGTTATCTGATTCAAATGCAGATACTTTAGAAAGATGTTTGAAGAAGTAAAGAAAGTCTTGCCTAAATGGGGATTACAAATTGCTCCTGAAAAGATTCAAAGAGGAGTTTCTGTTAATTACCTAGGTTACAGAATAGGCTTACAGAAAATTAGAACACAAAAGGCATAAATTAGGAGAGACTGGTTGCAGACTCTTAATGACTTTCAAAGATTATTGGGAGACACTTCCAGTCTATGACCAGCTGTTGGGATAATGCCTGATCTACTAATTCATTTAAACAAAAGCTTAGATGGGGATAAAGACTTGAATAGTCCCAGAGAATTAACAGCTGAAGCAGAAAAGGAATTGACAATTGTTGAGGAGAAATTACAGGAGGCACATGTGGATAGTGTGAATCCAAATATTAATTGTATTCTAATCATTTTGCCTTCCAGAATTTCTCCTACAGGAATTTTAATGCAGAGGGATGATATTATCTTAGAATGGATCTTTTTACCACATAAACCAAGTAAAAATTATGTGGAAAAATCTCTGAATTAATTATAAAAGATAAATTGAGACTTCATCAATTAGCAGGTTTAGACCCAGCAGAGATTATAGTGCCTTTTATTGTTGATGAAATAAAAAAGTTATGGGAAGACAATGAACCCTGGCAAAGGGCTTGTGTTAATTTTTTGGGAGAAATTAATAGCAATTATCCCAAAAGTGATAGACTTAACATTATAAAGAGAACTTCTTGGATTCTTCCCTGAATTGTAGGTGATGCACCAATAACTGGAGCCTGTACATTTTTATACTGATGCAAATAAATCAGGGAAATAAATCAGGTTACAAAACAGAAGAATTAAGTAAGGTGGAACAAATCCCTTATAATTCTGTCCACAAGGCAGAATTATATGCTATTCTTATGGTACTAAGGGATTTTAAAGAACATCTCAATATAGTTACTGATTAACAATATGCAGAAAGGGCTGGAGAGATGGCTCAGAGGTTAAGAGAACTGACTGCTTTTCCAGATGTCCTGAGTTCAATTCCCAGCAACCACATGGCTCACACCCATCTATAATGAGATCTGGTGCCCAGAACACTACATACATAATAAATAAATTAAAAAAAAACAATGTACAGAAAAAGTTATCTTGCATATTGAAACTGCTGAATTTATACCAGATGACACAGAATTGACTTCATTATTCATCCTGGTGCAAGACATAATCAAGAATAGGCTTTGTCCTATATACATAACATACATCCAATTCCATACAGGTCTGCCAGGTCCTCTAGCACAAGGTAATGCAGAAATTGATCAATTATTGATTGGAAGTGTGTTGCAGGCCTCTGAATTTCATATAAAACATCATGTCAATAGCAAAGGTTAAAGAAAGAGTTTTCTATTACATGGCAACAAGCTAATGAGATTATAAAGAGATGTCCTACTTGTTCTTTCTATAATCAAACACTGTTGCCTGCAGGGAGTAACCCTAAGGGTACTCAAAGAAATAAAATCTGGCAGATGGATGTGTTCCACGTTATGGAATTTGGTAAATTAAAATATGTACACCACACCATAGACACATATTCAGGTTCTCAATGTGCAACTGCCTTGAGCTCAGAAAAGGCTGATTCAGTAATCACACACTTATTGGAAGTTATGGCCATCATGGGCATTCCTGCACAAATAAAGACAGACAATGGTCTGGCATATGTATCTAAGAAAATGAAATGGTTTTTTGCTTATAATATAAAGCACATTACAGGTATACCAAATAATCCTACAGGTCAGGCAGTTATAGAAAGGTCAAATCGTACTATAAAGGATATGCTGAACAAACAAAAAGGGATGAAAATACCCCCAGAAATAGATTGCATAATGCTTTATTAACCTTGAATTTTCTTAACGCTAATGAGTAAGGAACAACAGCAGCAGAGAGGCATTGGATAATGGAAAAAACTTCTGATTGAATCAACCAGTATATTTCAAGGATGTGTTGACCTCACAATGGAAACCTACATTGAGGAAGGAGTTTTGCTCTTGTTTCCACAGGAGAAGAAAAATTATGGATACCATCAAAATTAATAAAGATTCGCTTTGAAAATGAGAAACCTACTGAAACAGAGAATTGACAGCTCATCCACAATGGTGACAGCCATACAGGTGGTAAGGAAAGCCATATGGGGTTGGGGCAGTGTTCTGCTCTTATCTTTGCAGGAAAATACACATCATCAAAAATTCAAGGGACCCTGGATGTTTGAATGCTGACAGAAGAAAAAATAACTATCCACCAAGGATCATCTAGAAAACAGAATATGATTTATGACTCCAGGTACTGTTTACACTTACATTTACACACACACACACACGTGTGTGTGTGTGTCTGTATAGCTTGTTTTGGAGTTGGACAATGGCTCTGTACTTCTCTAAATCCAAGCATGTTGTTAAAAGAAACATTTAGACTTTCTGTCTCATATTAGGAGCCATCTGGTATGGGACAGAAGGAAGACTTTAGGAAAAATTTTACTTTCCCCATGCCTATTTTGTCTATATCATATTCTTCACTAAATGTATGTTTATATGAATGATGTTTAAGTTTTCCATGATGAACAATAGATTTTCCTACAGATCCTTTTCCTGCAGTAATGTTTGAAGTTTCCAGGAAGAAGATGGGGCCCCACAGCAACAACTCCACCTAGTTGAGATGACATCATGACACTGACAGCACTAATATAAGACTGCTCTTTTTTGGGGGGGTACCAGCTGTTGAAATGGTACACCTTCTTATGACATTATGGCCAGAACTTCAAATAAGAAATTTGAAAAAAAAAACTATCTATTGACTGCTCAGAAATTGTTTGCAACTATACTAGATAGTAATTTTGAAACTTAACCATCACTTTAATTTTGCAGGATCCCATTAAAGAGAACATCGTGCCCATGACAGCGGGAAGCAATTCTAGAACATGATGCCCCCATCCCAAAAAAGCTTGTCCATAGGGTTGGGAACACTGTTTAGGGGTTGTTGATTATTACTTATACTAGATAGAAGGTTGGGGTGAAAACTATGTTTGTTCAAAAAAAAAAGGGATAGTAATATTGGGTAATAGAATGAATACCTGTAAGCTATTATTTATGGATAATTTACATTGGTGTAGTTTTGTATTTTGATACAAGTTATATTATATTTGTTACTTTTGTTTACATTATTTGTACACCTATACAAAGTTATTTTGTTAGATTGTATATATGCATGTTTCTATCTCAGTTTAGGACATTTTGTATATTGATACAACTTTTAGGGTATATTTTCATATTGCATTATATATTACTTTTAACTCTCATCAAGATACTTATAGATTGTTTACATTTTGAGGTCATTGTCCTCATTTGTTGCACATTTGTTTACAGATTATTTAGTATTCTGACATGAAGTTTTACTCTTTAAGTTATACAGGTATTAATTATTATAGGTCAATAGTTGTTCATGTTTGTTGTACATACAGTCAGATCAATTAGGTTCTTTAAATACATAGAGATTGTATTCTGTCTAGATAGGTAATCTTCAACCACTTCAAGGATCTGTGGAACATGGCATTTAAATAACTTAGGGTTCTATTGACATGAGACATGATTGCTTCTGACAGCACCAATCTATTCCCGAGAGAATGTTGAGTACCGAAGACACTCCATTTTGAGTTTGTTTTCTTCTTGGCAAATCTGGCCTTTGGGCAAGGAACTGACAATGCCTCAAACACTGACAAGTTTCATGATATCCTGAAGTGTGTTCCTATCTTGTCTACCTATCTTTTCCTCTGACTGATGTAGTTAGGGCTGTTTCTCTGGTGATCAATCTTTCAGGTGCCATTGGATCCAAGGCTCAGATGGTGGCTCCTCATGGGCCACAGTTCCAGTCACACCGAGGTCACTCAGTGCTCCCAGAGCTTGCTCTGCAGTACTAGGAGTCATTTGGGCCTGCTCCCATGGTTGTTGCTTCCTTGAGGCTGTTCACACTGAGGTTGCTGCTTTGGGCCTGCGATGGCAGACGTTGCTGGCTCAGGCCTATTCCCACAGATGTTCCTGGCTCAGGCCTGCTCCATCAGAGGTTCCTGACTCACACCTGCTCCCACAGATGTCTCTGGCTCAGGCCTCATTAGTGGTTTCTCTTTTGTACCTGCTCATGTGGAGGTCACTGGCTCAGGCCTGCTCCTCTACCTCAGACTGAAATGGCGATCCTGCCTCCATGAATCTCAGAGTGAGACTCACATAGTTTTTCTTTCTTTCTTTCTTTCTTTCTTTCTTTCTTTCTTTCTTTCTTTCTTTCTTTCCTTAATTTATTTATTTATTTATTTATGTCTTTCTTTTTTAAAAAACAGGGTTTCTCTGTAGTTTTTGGAGCCTGTGCTTACATTACCTCATTTTCTACATGTCTTGCTTCCTCAGCGGTAGGTGTCTGTTTCCCAGATTCCTCCCTTCTTCTCTTGCATCTCTCCTTGGATTTCTGGCCTGGCTCTATCCAGCCTTGCTGTAGGCCAAAGCAGCTTTTATTTATCAACCAATGAGAAAGACACATATTCACAGCATACAGAAAGACCATCCCGACTCCTAGGACAGAGAGAGCCAGAAGAAACAAGCTCCACTGGGAGCAGAAGCCAGGAGCAAACCCAGCCCTGGGAGCCAACCCAGTCCTGGGACACTGGCAGACCAGGATTGGGCCAATGACCTGACCTCCACTGGGACCCGAGTGGGATTAAACCAGTTACCTAAGACATAGAGAGAACGAGCTCCACCAGGAACAAAAGCCAGGAGCAAATCCAGTCCCAGGACATGGGCAGATCACGATTAAACCAGTGACCAGATACAGAGTCAGCAATCTCCACCAGAACAGGTCCAACCTCAAGCCAGGGACTTCTGCAGGAAGAGATTCAGACCAAGATTTACAGAAACAGATCAAAGCTAGCAGCCTAGGCCAAAGTAGGCCTGAGACAGCAAACTCCAAGGGAGCACACCAAAGCACAGGAGCACTGAGCTACCTCCAGGAACAAGAATAACCAATGGGGTAATTAGAACTGTGACACTGACTGTACCAGGAGGAACAACCATCTGATCTTGGGATTCACTGGCACCTAAAAGATTATTCAACAGAATCTCAGACAGCCCCAACCACACCTATTAGAAGAAAAGATGAGTAGAAAAGGTAAGATCACATGCTACACCACAAAGAGCAACACAATACCAGTAAAACCTAAAGACCATACAAAAGTAAGACCTGAACAACCGAATATGGATGAACCAGAAGAAAATGATCTAAAAAATAACCTCAAGAGAATGTTTGAAATTCTTAAAGATGAAATGAGAAATTACCTTAAAGAAATGGAGGAAAAACAAAAAAATGGAAGATATCAGCAAATCACTTAAAGAAAACCAAGAAACAGAACTCAAACATATAACAGAAACTATTCAGGACTTGAAAACTGAGATAGAAAAAATAACGAAAACACAAGCTGAAGGAATTATAGAAACAGAAATCATGAGAAAAAGAGCAGGGATCACAAATGCAAGCATGAACAACAGAATACAAGAAGTGGAAGAGAGAATCTCAAGCGCTGAAGATAAAATAGAGGAAATAGACTCATCAGTTAAAGAAAACATTAAATCTAACAAAAGCTTAACCCAAAATATCCATGAAATATGGAACAACATAAAAAGGCCAAATCTTTTTTTTCACCTTTTTATTAATAGGTGAATAAGGCCAAATCTTAGAATAATAGGTATAGAAGAAGGAGAAGTTCAACTCAAAGGCATAGAAAATTTATTTAACAAAATCATAGAAGAAAACCTTTCCTACCTAAAGAAAGATATGCCTATGAAGATACAAAAAGCTTACAGAACACCAAATAGACTGGATCCAAAAAAGAGTCCCCTCGCCACATAATAATCAAAACACTAAACATACAGAGTAAAGAAAGAATATTAAGAGCTGCAAAGGAAAAAGGACAAGTAACATACAAAGGTAGACCTATCAGAATTACACCTGACTTCTCAATGGAGACGATGAAAGCCAGAAGTTCATGGTCAAGCATTATGCAGACATTAAGAGACCACGGTAGCCAGCCCAGACTACTATACCCAGCAAAACTGTCGATCACCATAGAAGGACAAAACAAGATATTTCATGACAAATCTAGATTTCACCAATACCTAGCCACAAACCTAGCCCTACACAAAATACTAGAAGGAAAACTGCAACCCAAGGAAGATGGCTACAACAAAAACACACACAATTGATGATCTCATTACAGCAAATCCTGAAGAAGAAGAAAAATGCACAAATTAACATCACCAGCGATGAAAACTAAATTAACAGGAGAGACCAACCACTGGTCATTAATATTCCTTAATGTAAATGGACTCAACTCACCCATAAAAAGGCACAGGCTAACAGATTGGATACGAAAACAGAATATATCCCTCTTCTGCATACAAGAAACGCACCTCAACCTCAAAGACAGACATCATCTCAGAGTAAAAGGTTTGGAAAAAATATACCAATCACATGGACCTAAGAAACAAGCGGGTGTAGCTATCCTAATATCTAACAAAATAGACTTCAAGCTAAAATCAGTCAAAAGAGACAAAGAAGGACATTTCATATTAGCCACAGGAAAAATCCATCAAGAGGAAATTTCAATACTGAACATCTATGCTCCAAATACAAGGGCACCTTCATATGTCAAAGAAACACTTCTAAAGCTTAAATCATATATTAAACCCCACACACTGATAGTAAGAGACTTCAACACTCCCCTCTCACCACTGGACAGGTCAGTCAGACAAAACATGAACAGAGAAATAAGAGAACTAACAGATGTTATGACTCAAATGGACTTAACAGACATCTATAGAATATTCCATCCAAACAGACAAGAATATACCTTCTTCTCAGCACCTCATGGAACCTTCTCAAAAATTGACCACATACTCGGTAACAAAACAAACCCCAAAAATTAAAAAAAATATTGGAATAACCCAATGTACCTTATCAGATCACCATGGTTTAAAACTAGAAGTCAACAGCAATACCAATTCCAGAAAACCCACAAACACATGGAAATTAAACAATGCTCATCAATGGGTCAAGGAAGAAATAAAGGGGGAAATTAAAGACTTCCTAAAATTCAATGAAAATGACCACACAACATACCCAAATGGAGCACAGCAGAAAAAAAATAATGACAGCTTGAATTTTGCACGAAAATGGAAGGAGCTAGAAAACATTATTTTGAGTGAGGTAACACAGACACAGAAAGACAGTTATCACATGTACTCATTCATAGGTGGTTTTTAAACATAAAGCAAAGAAAACCAGCCTACAAACCACAATCCCAGAGACTTAGACAACAATGTGTACATTAAGAGAGACTTACATGGATATAATCTACATAGGAAGTGGAAAATATAAAAAGACAAGATCTCCTGAGTAAATTGGGAGCATAGGGACCTTGGGGGAGAGTTGAAGGGGGAAGGGGAGAGGCAAGGAGGGGAGCAGAGAAAAATGTAGAACTCAATAAATATCAATAAAAATAAGACCACCTGACAGCGGCACATAGGTAAAGCAGCAGAGCCATGCTTTGCAACAGGGCCACAGGCATACAAATGTGACCTATAGACAGGCAGATCCTGGGAATTCAGATCTCATGGTACACAGGAGTCCAGTGCTCACAAGGTTCCACAGCCCATGAACGCTGTGTCTAGGGAGAGATGTTCCTAAGTGATGTTGCCAAGGTCTGGGAGCTTGCACAGCCTGGAGAAGTGTGTTGGTACTTGGTGGAGGCCACACCTTCTACACAGCCTTAGTTACTGAGAAGTGGAACCAAGCAACAGTGCCCCTTCTTGCTGGCATTCCACAGACATGCAGCTTTCAGGATTTACTCACCAGAAGGGACTGAATATTCCACTGTGTCTGGAGCATTGCACCACAGTCGTGGTCACTGTTCTGTTGCTGTGTGGAGACACCATGGCCAAAGCAATCCTAATGAAATCAAGCATTTAACTGAGGCTTGCTCATAGTTTCAGAAGCTTAGTGCATTATCATGGCATGGACTATGGCCGCAGATAGGCAGACATGGTGCTGGAAAAGTAGCTGAGAGCTATATCTTGGTCCACGGGCAGAGAGAGGGTAGGAGGACACTGGGCCTGGCTTGGGC
>PVIU01027185.1:10659-20977 GCA_004026605.1 Ondatra zibethicus | reverse complement strand
TGGAATTTAGAAAGGTTGGGCATCTAGTAATGTGGAATTTAGAAAGGTTGGGCATCTAGTAATGTGGAATTTAGAAAGGTTGGGCATCTAGTAATGTGGAATTGAGAAAGGTTGGGCATCTAGTAATGTGGAATTTAGAAAGGTTGGGCATCTAGTAATGTGGAATTTAGAAAGGTTGGGCATCTAGTAATGTGGAATTTAGAAAGGTTGGGCATCTAGTAATGTGGAATTTAGAAAGGTTGGGCATCTAGTAATGTGGAATTTAGAAAGGTTGGGCATCTAGTAATGTGGAATTTAGAAAGGTTGGGCATCTAGTAATGTGGAATTGAGAAAGGTTGGTCATCTAGTAATGTGGAATTTAGAAAGGTTGGTCATCTAGTAATGTGGAATTTAGAAAGGTTGGGCATCTAGTAATGTGCAATGCAGTCGAGAAAAGGCAGAGCTGGGGGATGCAGCCCAGAGTTTGCTATAACAATGTAATTAGCGAAAAAGAAATCTTTAAAATAAATTTTTTTTCAGCAAACAGATACTTTGCTATTGACTCAATAATGACTTGACGTAATTATTTACTTTTCTCTTTCAACAGACATAGATTTTAGTGACAGCAGTTCCTCAAATCACACCCCCAAACACCACCTCGAACGTGCAATTTCAGAATCATTTAGCATGCTATAAGGAGCACCACAGTGTGTCCTAATGCATCTCACAAGTAATGACAAAGCATTTAGGCATTGGTATGCCTCAAAGTACCCCTTATGTTAGAGCACATCAGCAATGACCCATGGAGCTTTAACTTGGGGGCATCTATAAGTGCTGAGGAGGGGAAAAGGAGGTCATGTTTGCATTTGGACTACTGATACCAATGAAGTAGAAAATGCCCTTATTGTAGCATTTCTTAGAGTCTTTAATACTCCAGTATCTTTGTGATGGGTCCCATGGTGGGACTCTAGTAGAGGATATTTCTAGCAGGATTTGGCCATGGCCTTCTGCATTCAGGTAGCATCTCTTGGAAAGGATGATGTATGCAAATTACAATGTGATCCAGATCTGGATAAAATATACTATGAAGGTGTATGTATATATCATTTCATTCCAATGAAATGAATTTCGTAACTGTTAAGGATTCACGCTATTACTTCCCTAACTGTCTTTGGCTTTAAAGCTTGTCAGAATTCTGCTCGTTAAATGCATCAGCTCTTCTTCTGAGGGAGTGCTGAGGACAACTTCACTGGAGTGGCTCACCCACACACAGCCCCCAAATCAGGCTGTTCGTCATCTGAGTGTTTTTCTTCAAGCGCACAAAGAAGCTATTTTCTCCTGGGTAGGGGCTTCCCCTGACCTCCCACCCACCTCTGTTAGGCAGAAAGTCATCCCCAAAGAAATGTGTCATTCTTGGAACAGAACATCCCTTAGTGAAGACTCACTGAATAATCATTCAGCAAGAAATATAAATCTACCCCGAGGGTCGGAAAAACCCACAGTTAAAGAGCATAATGGGTAAAGCCTTGCATTCCAGGATATTAAAATAGACACAAGCACAGAAGTGGATGTGCTGCAGCGAAACAGAGGGAATTCTCCAAAACTCAAGTAGAAAACGGTCGATAAACTCGCAGCTGGGTCATGATTAACTCTTTAGTCACTCAAAGCCTTCATGATTCCCTTTTACTTAGGACAGTCTGGTGGTTGATCCTCTCTGAGCTGTTTCCTGTTGGCTTCGTCAAAGCTGATGGTAAACACAAACTCTCTTTTCCTCCTTTCTTCCTTCCACTATCCCCTTCCCTTATGTGGTTGACCCTGCAGAAGACATTAGGCAAAGAACTATGGGAACTCTGAATTCTCTCATGAGTCATAACAGCCTACCTGCAGACACACAGGCCTGGTCCAGGGAGTAGAGCTGGCAGCAGACAAGCTCTATAGGTTGGAACTGAGCAGAGAGCTGTCCTTGTTGCAGAGGCTGGCGGGGAAGTTTCTGCTGGGTGGGCTAGGCACAGGTCCAACGGTGATCAACATGTTCTCGTCACGATTCAGGCAGCCGCCTGGCACTAGGGGGAATCCAAGCTGAATCCACCCAACAGGTGGGCAGCGAATGGCTCAGAAAATCAGCCTGACTAGGGAATTGCTTATCTAAAAGGCAGAATATGCAAATGGGCAAGGACACAGGCTTCTGGTCTTATGCCCACTCCATTTAGCTGGGAGTTTGTGGACAAGTTATTTATACAGATAATGTTAAAAAGACTTTTAAAGGAGCTATTGAAATAAGAATTCTCTCTGACACTTTCAGCATTTACTATATGTAAAAAAAAAAGATAATCCAATAGGATAGATTTCATCCTTATATCTGCATTTCATAAATGAGGAAATTGATTCTCAGGCCACCAACTAGTGATGATAAATCCCCATCTGACATCATTGGCCTACACCAATGCTACATGTTACTTTGAAAACTCCAGCCCTTCCCTGAATGGTGGTGTTGCCATGGCTGTGGCTGTTGGGGCAATAGTAATTACTAGTAGCAAGGGGTGAGAATAATGTTTTTAAGTTCTGGTTGTTGATGACAACCATGATTCTTAGAGGACAGTGCTAGATGAGAGAAAGGTGAAGGTCTTCTCACTTAAGGCCCAGCTGAGGGTTTCCTCGGTGTGCTAGAAAAGGCACTAAAATCCATCAGTCCTCCAGGCCACAGCCTGCAGAAAACAGAGCAGAACCATCCATGGAATTCTGACTTCAAAGGGAAGCTCCTTGCAAATTGAGAGATAACAATGGAGGGACCCAGAGATCAATTCTTAATAGGTAACTCTGGATTATTATCTTCCTCGAGGCTGAACACCAGGAGAGACAATCGCCTCATGGTACATGCAAGATGATTGAGTCTCAAGATTACTGAGAAGCTGAAGAAATGTGGGCAAGGACAGAAATAACCTCTGATCAAGAATTGCAGCTGGAGCCACAGGGAAGAGATTACTGGGATTCTGTTGATTAAATGCAAATTAGAAATTAAAATTCCTTCCAGGTTACTTATTTGGTAATGTTATAGTATTTATGCTATGCAGTCTAGAGTGCAATGATATCTGGTAGCAAAGTGTGACACAGTGCCAAATGTGTAGTATATATACTGAGGGCCAGTGAAGTTTGCTGTAGTGTCAAATAATAGTCTATGGAGTGCTAAAAGATAGGCATGAATGAGGGTAAGAGGTTAGTTAATTTTTGCTATGTTATGTGTTGCAGTATAGTTTGCTGCAGTGTAGTCTAGTATAATGCAGAAAAAAATCTATTGAGCTAGAAGTAAGGACAATTGAATTCTCATCCTCTCTGTGCCATTAATAAGCTGTATAGCCTTGGATAAATCACTCAGCCTTTTTTGGCTGCATTTTACTTTAGTATGTAAAATGAGGGGGCTGGAAAAGATGATCTTGAAGGTCAATTCTGAGACATCCCACAGCTTGGTCTTACTCATGAGATCTCTAAAAATTTATACTTTCTGCCAAGATTTAGAGGTTCCTTATACAGACTTTCCCCAAGTTTAGAATGCCAGATAATGTTCCTGGAAGAGGAGAAGAAGGAAAAAGCCCATAAATAGATTTCAGTACCAATCCAACATCAAGAATTAAATTAAACGAAAGGTTAACTTATTGCAATACAATCCTAGTCATAATTCTTTGTTAAATGGAGGATATTCTCAGCCAGAATTCTGGGAGGTCTGGGTAGCTTCAGACCAGTTCCAGAAAACTTACTTTGTTAGACCCTGGTGGAGGTACAACTGCAATACCTGGAAAGTAAGCAATCCACATGGTCAAAACCACTGGACCAGAAGAGCACACTGACACAGACCTCCGTGGTTGCCTGCCTGGGAATCAAAAATGATGTCTTTGCTGGAAGAGTGTGTACTGGTCAGTATTTTCAAGTTCACTCTTAATTGCTTCACTTAATAATAATTGTAGCAAAGTTTTAAAGGTAAATTACACTAAAACACTTATGAAAAGCATAGAGATTTCTTGCAAATAATAATTCTTGTTAAGTGAAGGATATTCTTAGCCAGAATCGTTGGAGGTCTGGATTGCTGCAGAATGCATCCAGAAAGGTTGCTCTGTTATACCCTGATGCAGGCACTTTCAGCCTCTTTGGACTCTTAATGTTCTTCCCTTTGCTTTCAGCATTTATGAATCTTCATGTTTTTCATGTTTCAGACTACTATCTGATGATTTCCTGCACTGGTGTACTATGTTTTGACTCTCCAAAAGCAACCTTTCCTTCATGTATTGTCTCCCAGGCTCACACATTGTTGTAATCTTGAGGCTGAATCAATGTTGAGGGATAAAATTATTTTGCCAATAAAACCTTATTCACAGTTTAGAGACTATATGTGCAATGATTCTGTCTCTCCCTCCCTTCATTTTACTAAAGTTAATACATGCCATTTTTGATCACTTAGTTTTCTTTATTGGCATTCTTATATTTTCAGATTTCTTCCAAAAGGTTATCAGATTAATTTTTGGAAGATAAAGCCATAATCCTTCAATTCCTTTGTAGTTTCTTGTTTTGTTTTGGTTGTTTGTCTTTTGACCCAGCTCTAAACTTGTCCAGTAACTGTCATCTTGGAATTTTCCTCAGTTGGTCATCCTTAAAATTCCCTCTGTTTACATCATTGTTTGGCCTCCCCCGTCTCCTACATTTCTCCCTAATGATACACTTCTTTGTTTTGAAGCACCAACTCATTTACCCATTATGTAAGATGAAAAACATGCCATTGAACTAAATTATGGTAATAACATAACTCAACATGCCTGACTTTTTTTGAATCACAGTGTTTGAGTCTGGACTGCCTTTGCCTATGACATTATATCATCCTGGAAATTCCCTTGTTCATTATTGTCCTTTCTCTTAATCCTCTGTTCTTCAACTTTGGAAACTGAAATCTCTTCTGTGGGTGTAAAGTGACTAATCGCTTCCTCACATGTGGTGGAATGGCACAATAGTAGAGATAGTGCTTGTTTGCAACTATCCTCAGTTTTATCCTTACAAATTTTTGATAGTTTAGCTAGATATAGAATTGCAGCATGGAAGTCTTTTTGCAAAAAAAAAAGAAAAAAATTAAAGAAATTCCATTAAAGAAAACTTGAAGAAAATCCATTGGCTTCTTGCTTTCAGTTTGATCTTGAAACATTGGATTTCATCTTGACATTTGAAAACCAGATAGGTATACAAACACTAAGTATTAATGGATTATTGTGCTTTATTTGGGTGTTAAATGGTCATACATACACATATGTGTGTATATACACTGTTTCATCTATCTGGAAGTTTTAAAAAATTATTTTGTCATCTTTAGCATTCTGGTATTTTCCAGTGGTGTTTCTTTGTACTGGCTTAATTTCTTCTCCTATCCTATATTCTGAAAGAATTTCTAGATGCAAATATTTCTACTGAAAAAGTTATTCCATTATTTTTATCAATCAACTTTACATTTTTCCCCTTGTGGATGAAAGGAATTCTGCTATTGGGCCTTCTGGGTCTTTCCCTTCACTCTCTTAAATCATTTTTATCTCAGTTTCCATCTCTTCCTTTTCTTTTTTTCATAGCAGAGTTCTTTTGCTTCATTTTCTAGCTCAAAACTGAATTTTCCTTTTACATTCTCTATAGCATTTAAAATTCCAAGAACTTGTTTTTCCTTTGGGGAGCAGTCTGGGGGTGGGTTTTTCCTTCCATTTCAAAAATCTTGTTCATGTATCATAGTGTTTTGTCACGAAGACTGTTTGCTTATTCCAATTATTCTTATAATCTTGAAATTAAACCACACTTACAAAAAATTAAAAATTAAGTAAGTAGCCTGTTTCTTTCTCTTTGTATAGTATCTCCCTTCTTGTTCAGCACTCACACTAATAAACTGACATTTTTCTAAGGTGTTTGTGCCTCATTTGCCAGTCTTTTGGATGGATTTCGAGGTCTGTATATTGATAAATTGATTGAAACATTATCAGAATGTCATAAGAAACTAACCATGTGTTTTCTTCTAGAAGCAATGGGTTGGTTTCATTAATTCAGCAACATAATAACATTACAGCACATGAGTTTTGGAGAACAATGAGAATTAGCTGTATATAAACATGTAGCTTTCATATAAAGCCATTATATATGTTCTATGTGTGTGTGTGTGTGTATGAAACCAATGCATATATATTATATACATGTATTATGCTTTTCTTCTTCAATAACCTGTGTCTTCCAATTTGTGCTTATTTCTACTATACATGTTAAGTATTGTCACCAGTTTTCTGATAACCCCCTGGTTTTATTCACAATAAACGAAAAAATTTAAGATACTTATTATGTTCTTGGAGTATAAATGTCCCCACATTGACTTAAAGGTTTACTATCACTACAATTATTATTATTTTTCATTTTCAGTATTTATTCACAAAGTTAATACTTCTTATTTCTCTGAATCCATATACATTTTACAAAAAACAGTACACATATATTTTAATGAAGCATTGACCACAGAATTAATATCTTAATGGTAAATAGGGTGCGATCAAAATACACTTCATGAACTTCTCAAAATTTTACACAATATTTATTAAATTATGTATTTTTAAAGGAAGCAAAGTTTTTGGTTGTCTTTGTAATAGTCATTCCAATATTGGTCCAGTGGGCATGAGGCAGGTAAGTCATTATTATAGGTTGTGGACTCCACATCTGGGCAGGATGTTGATGGCTTTTGTCTCCCAGCAACTATCACTGAACTTCCTAGCACTGCAAAACTACCCAACAAGGAGGCAATTTCAGGCCTCTTGCAAGGTATTTTATCTCTGTTCTATAGACAAGGTATGTAATTTCTTGAGCGTTAAGGTCTTCAAGTCTCTTTCTTGTGGATATCCAAGAGTAGTGGCAATGATCTGTAATGTTAGGAGTCCTCTAGGACCTCACTGATCAATAATTATAGAGAAAAATCCACACATAATTCTGGAATTATTGTTTAATAGCCTA
This sequence comes from Ondatra zibethicus, assembly GCA_004026605.1. NCBI lineage: Eukaryota > Metazoa > Chordata > Mammalia > Rodentia > Cricetidae > Ondatra > Ondatra zibethicus. Next base: position 13,993 of record PVIU01027185.1, on the reverse strand, counting down.
TGCCTCCTAGGAATAGCAGCATTCATCCATGCATCATACCTTTAACCATTTGATGATGATAGTGGTGATGATAATGGTATTTTAATAGACTTAGAAAGTAGAGATCTCTACAGGATTCTTTCATCCTCTTTTGTTTTAGTTAATTTCCCCCTTTTTTTACTGTCTACATTCCTCCATCCCCATCCCTTCCCATCTTATACCTTTTTAATCTCAGAATTTTAAAATTTCATGTGTTCTACTATCTCCTTCCAATGTAATGTACCATTTCTAGCTTCATGATTTACAAGCACTATACATTACATATATTAGTTTAAAAATTCCTAGCTAGAATTCACACATGATATAGAACATACAGTATCATCTACCTACATCTGGGTTATCTCACAGTATAACTTTTCTAGTTTCTTCTGTTTTCCTGTAAATTTCAGCTTTTAATAAGTGAATAAAATTTCTCTGTGTATATGAACAAGTTTATTAGTCATTCAGAAGGTTATGAACGTCTAGGCTGGTTGCACTTCCTGCCTATTGTAAACAAAGCAGCAACAGACCTGACTGGGCATGTGTCTCCCTGAGTAAGATCTAGAGGCCTTTGGGAATATATCCAGATATGGTATCGCTGAGGCATATGGCAATATATTTTTAGCTTTTGGTGAATGATCCACAGTGATTTCCAGGTGGTTCCATCAATTTACAACTCCACCAACAGGATGAATGTTCCTCTTCCTCAATATTTCACCAGAATTTAATGTCATTTTCTTGGTGAGCTATTATGACAGAGGTGAAATAGAATCACAAAGTAGTTTTAATTTGTATTTCTTTAATGGCTGAGGAAACTGAACACATTGATTTTATTAAGCTATACATTTTTCTTTGCTCCCCTCCCCTTCATACCCCTCCCATGGTCCCCATGCTCCCAATTTACTCAGAAGATCTTGTCTTTTACTACTTCCCATGTAGATTAGATCAGTGCATGTCTCTCTTAGTGTCCTCATTGTTGTCTAGGTTCTCTGAGATTGTGATTTAAAGGCTGGTTTACTTTGCTTTATGTTTAAAAACCACTTATTAGTGAGCACATATAATAATTGTATTTCTGGGTCTGGGTTACCTCACTCAAATGATGTTTTCTAGCTCCATCCATTTGCCTACAAAATTCAAGATATTGCTATTTTTTCTTCTGTGTAGTACTCCATTGTGTAAATGTACCACATTTTCCTTATCCTTATCTGAGCTGAAACCATATGGTCCTGGGCCTTTTTTGGTTGGGAGATTTTGGATGACTGTTTCTATTTCTTTAGCAGTTATAGGTGTACTTAATTTGCTTATCTGGTCTTGATTTAAATTTGTTAAGCGATATTTATCCAGAAAGTTGTCCATTTCCTTTAAGTTTAACAATTTTGTGGAGTACAGGTTTTCAAAATATGATTCTCTGGATTTCCTCTGTGTCTGTTGTTATGTCCCCCCTTTCATTTCTGATTTTGTTAATATGGATATTCTCTCTCTGCCTTTTGGCTAGTTTGGATAAATGTTTGTCTATTTTGTTGATTTTCTTGAAGAATCAACTCTTCTCTCATTGATTCTTTGTATTGTTTTCTTTGTTTCTATTTTGCTGAGTTCAGCTCTCCATTCGATTACTTCCTGCCATCTAGTTCTCTTGGGTGAGTTTTCTTCCTTTTGTTTTAAAGTTTTCAAATGTTCTGTTAATTCACTAGTGCAGAACTTTTCCAGCTTCTTTATGTAGGCGTTTAGTGCTATGAATTTTCCTCTTAACACTGTTTTCATTATGTCCCATAAATTTGGGTATGTTGTGTGGTCATTTTCATTGAATTTTAGGAAGTCTTTCATTTATCCCTCTATTTTTTTAATCCATTGATGATTCAGGTGAGCAATGTTTAATTTCCATGTGCTTGTGGTCTTTCTGAAATTAGTGTTGCTGTTGAATTCTAGTTTTAAGCTATGGTGATCTGATAAAATACATGGAGTTATTCCAATTTTTTTGTATCTGTTGAGGTTTGTTTCGTTACTGATTATGTGGTCAATTTTTGAGAAGGTTCCATGAGGTGCTGAGAATAAGGTATATCCTTTTATGTTTGGATGGAATATTCTATAGATGTCTGTTAAGTCCATTTGAGTCATAACATCTGTTAGTTTCCTTCTTTCTCTGTTAATTTTTTGTCTGACTGACCTGTCCAGTGATGAGATTGGAGTGTTGAAGTCTCCCACTATTAGTGTGTAGGGTTTAATGTATGATTTGATCTTTAGAAGTGTCTCTTTAATATATGAGGGTGGTCTTGTATTTGGGGCATAGATGTTCAGTATTGAGATTTCCTCTTGATGGATTTTTCCTGTGACTAATATGAAATGACCTTCTTAGTCTCTTTTGATTGATTTTAGTTTGAAGTCTATTTTGTTAGATATGAGGATAGCTACACCTGTTTGTTTCTTAGGTCCATTTAATTGGAAATTTTTCCCAACCCTTTACTCTGAGGCAGTGTCTGTCTTTGAGATTGAGGTGTGTTTCTTGTATGCAGCAGAAGGATGGATTCTGTTTTTGTATCCAATCTGTTAGCATGTGTCTTTTTATAGGTGAGTTGAATTCATTTATATTAAGGGATATTAACAACAAGTGATTACTATCTCCTGTTAAGTTAGCTTTTGTTGGTGATGTTAATTTGTGTGCTTTTCCTTTCTTTGGGATTTGCTGCTATGAGATCATCAATTGTCTGTGTTTTTGTTGATGTAGCCAACTTCCTTCTGTTGGAGTTTTCCTTCTGGTACTGGGTTTGTAGCTAGGTATTGATTAAATCTGGTTTTGCCATGGAATATCTTGTTTTGTCCTTCTCTGGTGATTGAAAGTTTTGTTGGGTATAGTAGTCTGGGCTGGCATCCGTGGTCTCTTAATTTCTGCATATCGCTTGACCAGGACCTTCTGGCTTTCATTGTCTTCATTGAGAAGTCAGATTTAATTATGATAGGTCTGCCTTTATATGTTACTTGGCCTTTTTCCTTTGCAGCTCTTAATATTCTTTCTTTATCTGTATGTTTAGTGTTTTGATTATTATGTGGCAAGGGAACTATTTTTTTTTGATCTGGTCTATTTGGTATTCTGTAAGTATCTTGTATCTTCATAGGGATATCTTTCTTTAGGTTGGAAAAGTTTTCTTCTATGATTTTGTTAAATATATTTTCTGTGACTGTGAGGGGCTGGTCCACCTACTGAGACAGTGTGCCTGAACTAATGGGAGCGCACCAGTCCACCTGGACTGGGACTGAATGAGCATATGATCAAACCAGACTCTCTGAATGTGGCGGCGAAAGTTGGCAGATGGAGAACCCA
>PVIU01027185.1:0-10559 GCA_004026605.1 Ondatra zibethicus | reverse complement strand
CGAGGAGGGGATGGGGGGTAGTGGGAGGGGACCGGGAGAAGGGGAAGAAAGGAAAAAAAATTTATTTCTTTAATTATGTTCTTGAATGGAAAAAATAAAACAAAACAATGTATGGAAAAAAATATATTTTCTGTGCTTTTGAGTTGAACTTCTTTTTCTATACCTATTATTTTTAGGTTTGGTCTTTTCATGGTGTCCCATGAAATCTTTTGTTAGATTTAATGTTTTCTTTGACTGCTGATTCTATTTCCTCTATTGTGTCTTCAGAGCTTGAGATTCTCTCTTCCATCTCTTGTATTCTGCTGTTTATGCTTGCATGTGCAGTTCCATTCATATTCTCATGATTTCTGTTTCTATAATTCCCTTAGCTTGTGTTTTCTTTATTGTCTCTATTACAGTTTTCAAGTCTTGAATACTTTCTTTCATATGTTCAATTGCCTTTTCTTGGTTTTCTTTAAGGGATTTGTTGGTGAATTTTTTGTTTGTCTTTTTCTCCATTTCTTTGAGGGAATTTCTCATTTCTTCTTTAAGGGCCTCAAATATTCTCATAAAGTTATTGTTTAGGTCATTTTCTTCTGCTTCGTCTATATTTGGTTGTTCAAGTCTTGCTGTTGTAGGGTCACTAGATTTTACTGGTGGCTCATTGCTCTTTGTGTTGTTGCATATGTTCTTACCTTTTCTACCCATCTTTTTCTCTAATTGGTGTAGTTGGGACTGTCTGTGACTCTGATGATCAATCTTCCAGGTGCCAGTGGATTTAAGGCTCAGATGGCTGCTTCTCATGGTACAGTCAGTGCCATGGTTCCAGTCACCCCATTGGTCACTCCATGTTCCTGGAAGTTCACTCAGTGCTCCTGGGGTTTCCTTCATTTCTGTGAAGTTTGCTGTCTCAGGCCTGCTCTGGCCTAGGTTGTTGGCTCAGACCTGTTTTTGCTCCTCTGGGAGTTCACTGTCTCAGAGCTGCTCCAGCCCAGGTCGCTGGCTCAGTCTTGCCTCCACAAATGTCCCTGGTCTGGTTCTGCTTCAGCTCCCATGGAGCTCGCCACCTCAGGCCTACTCAGGCCTAGGTCGCTCGCCCAGTCCTACTTCTGCAAATGTCCCTTGTCTGGATCTGCTCCTGCTTCTGTGGAGCTCACTGTCCCAGGCCCACTCTGTCCCAGGTAACTGGCTCAGTCCTCCTCCTGTGGAGTTTGCTGCCTCAGGCCTGCTCCGGCCTAGGTCACTGGCTCAGTCCTGTTTCCATAAATGTCCCTGGTCTGGATCTGTTCCCACTCACATGAGTTCACCATCCCAAGCCTGCTCCAGCCCAGGTCACTGGCTCAATCCTGCTCCCATGGAGTTTGCCTGAAACTGAACACTTTTAAATAGTCCTTAGGTATTTGTATTTGTTAAGCTTCATACATTTTTATTGAGCTGTCTTGTGTTCTTGATGTGTAGATTTTTAGTCTATATTTTCAATCCTCTTTCAGATAACAGCTGATAAAAATTTTCTACCTTTATGTATACTATCTCATTACTAACTTACAATTTTCTTTGCTAAACAGAGCTTTATCCAAGTCTTAGGAGCTTCCATTTTAGCTACAGAATATTTTGCTTTCATTTATGTGAATAATGGCACTAGAATTTTGACAGTAATTATGTCAATGAATCTGTAGATTGCATTTGGGAGATGGCCATTTTCACAATAATATCTCTACTAATCAATGAGTATAGGAGTTGTTTTCACTGTTTATGAACTTGATTTCATTAGACTCTTTTTGATTTTTTAATGTACATCTTGTTTGCTTGTTTTTCTTCTTTGGGTAGGTTAGTTACAAAGTATTTTAATTTTTGAAGCTATTATGAATGGGATTCTGATTCCTTTCTCAGTATGTCTATCACTGGTATGTATAAAGGAATACTAGTGTTTTTTCTGTCTTTCTATAATCTGCTACTTTGCTAAAAGTATATATGAGCAATGAATTTATTTTAGGTACTTTTATTCATAGAATTTTATAGCCTATAAATAGGGATATTTTGAGTTCTTCCTTTCCTTTCTCATTTTTTCCCTTTAGCTTACATTTCTTGCTTTATTGGTCTACCTAAGACCTCAAACATGTTGAATAGAGGAAAAGAAAGCTAGCACATTTCTCTTCTTCCTAATCTTATTAGCAACACTTTGCTTTTGTTTTCAGTTTTTCATGTAGCATGATGTTAGTTATAGGCTTGTCATAAACAAACAGTGTTATTTTGTCATATTTTCCATCCATCCCTAATCTTTCAGGGTCTTCTATCATAAAGAAATATTAAACTTTGAGGTCATTTTTTTCTGTATCTATTGAGATGACCACATGATTTATTTGAATCTTTTTTACAATAATTAGTGACTTTTTAAATTTTAGATATGACTTCTGGAAAGAAGTCAGTTTAATAATGGAATGGAAAATGATATTTTTGATGTGACTTTGGATTAAGTTTGCAAGTATATTACTGAGAATTTTTACTTTTGTACATCAGGAAGAATGCTCTAGAGTTTTTTTTTTCTATTGTGTTTCTCATTTATATGGCTTTCAACTCATTTTGTTTTCTCTGTATATTTGGTACTTTAAGTGTAAACTGGCATGAGAAGTTTCCTTTCTAGCCTTACCTGTTTGGTATTCTATATGTTTCTTATTTTGGGAATAGTGTCTCTTTACATTTTATAAGTCTTCTTCTATGGTTTTATTTTTATTTTTTCCTATAATTTTGCCATAAAATCTTTATTCTTCTGTACACAAAAATCTCATAAATTTTGTCTTTTTCTGGTTCCCAAAATATATTGCATTCTCTGACCATGATTTTTAAAAAGTTATTATTGACATTGATTACATTATCTAGTTCCTCTACCATGATCCCAAACCCTGATATTCTGTCATCAACATGCTCCAGTCAATTGACAAGGTTTTCTATGAAACTGTTTATTGACATTGAATTTCTCATTCCACCATCTTTTACTTTGGTTTTTCTTCAACTATATCTGTTTCTTTACTAAATTCTGTTTTCATATTTTGAATTCACATCTTCATTTCACTCAATTGTTTCTGTTGTCTCAGAAATCATTCAAAAGTTTATTCATGTCTTCGTCTTCTTTTAATCATATTTATAATAGAACTTTTTTTTCTTTGTCCAGAATTTCTTTTAATGTGCTCTCATTAGAGACTGATAATTTCTAGAGAAAAAAATGTTTACTAGGCTTTCTGTTACATGGTTTTTGTCTTGGCATCAACATATCTGGGGTTAGATTATTGATTAAGTATTTGGTATCAATGTTGTTGTAGATGGTGATGATAGTTTAAGCAGGTTGCCTTTCAACTTTCAGTGGAGATATTTGTAGTGTTTTTCAGGGACAGACTGCATTGCAACAGAATTAAAGTGGCAGTTTTCTATTTTAAAATAGTAATCAGAGCACTTGCTCTCTCACTGACCATCTTGTGAACAGCTGAGTGTTGTCTAAAGCATCAATCACTATCATCAGTAAATTAAACATAAAAATAGAGTTAGTAAAAGTTAACTGCAATATAAACACTTATTACTATGAGTTCTGTACATAATATGTTATTGCGGTTGTAGGTGGAGGTAAACAGAAGAAAATGTCCACATTGGGAATAACAATGATTATTAAGTTTCTAGGCAGAATGTAGAGAAGAGAAGAAGGGAGTTAATGTAAAGAAATGAGAAGCCAATAAACAGTGGGAGTAGATTATTTGTGTTTAAGGTAGAATGGAAGGGAATAAAGATTGGCATTCAGATGTCACAGAACAGTCTCATCGCTCTTGAGATTAAGTAACAAACTTCCTGTACCCTAGAGCCATCTTTGTTCTTTTGGAGAAGTAAAAGAAATAGGAAAGGGTATTCCAAAAATTAAAAGAGAAAAAAAGGAATAAAGAAAAGCCAACTAACCAACTAACCAGACAAAGAAGCAAACAAATAAACAAAAACAGAAAAGAGGAGAAATCATGTAAGTAGAAATAGTTGGAGACCAGCTACTTGCTACAGACAGGTGAATGGGATGATTGCTAGGGTCTACACTAAGGGGTTGGTCACACAGAAGTGTCAGGATGGGGACCAGAGTCTCCCCACACAGTTGCATTCACAGATATGTGATGACGGGTAGAGTCTTGTCTAACAATCTGCCATCTCTTTATGGTTTGAGTTAGGTACGGAAGTCTCAGCATGAAAACTGACCTCATGAAATGATCTTTATATTTTATTTTTTGATTGATTGCTTATTTGGAAGAAAAATTATTTCCACAATGAAACAATCTTTTCAGCTTTATGCATACAGAGAAACACTTTTATCTAAAGACTTCCATTTAATTTTAATTTTTAGAAAGAATAAAAAGACAGATAAATTTTTGGACTTTATGTTTCTGTGGTTAGCCATATCCCATCTAGATAAGACAGCACTAACTGGATTCAATGTTTTTTTAAAAAAAGAAGAAGAAGAAGAAGAAGAAGAAGAAGAAGAAGAAGAAGAAGAAGAAGAAGAAGAAGAAGAAGAAGACATACCAGTGGTCATACCAGTGGTGCACATCTTTAATCCCAGCACTTGTAAAGCAGAAGCAAATAAATCTCTGAGTTTGAGGCCAGCCTGGACTACAGAGTGAGTTTTAGGACAATCAGGGCTCCACAGAGAAACCCTGTCTTAGCAAAAAAGGAACCGTTTTGTGCATGGTCAATATGATTTAAATACATGAATGATATAAGCAAAGGTTAAATAAGATATATTAATTTTAAGTAACAAGGATTTTCATTGAAATATATATTGAAAAATGGTCAATGAGCTTTATGTTTAATGATCTTAAATGGACTAAAAGTATCCAAATGATTTTAGTGGAATACAGTGTAGTCATTCACTATTACATCTAAAAATAAAGGCCACTGTCTAAACATTCTTCTTACATGTGATAATTGATCTTCATTATCAACTTGAGGATATTATAATGACATAGGGAACACGCCTTTGTGCACATGTGTGAGTGTGTTCTCAGAGAAGTATAACTAGAAGAGAAGACCCTATCTGAAATGGGTAACATCATTCTATCCATGAGGCTCTCTCTCCAAAGCGCTGAGTATCCAGACTGAGTGAGAGGGGAAAGGAAATGTAGGTGAGACCAGGACAGTTTCTGTACTTTATGATCCTTTGAGATGTGAGCAAGCAGCCTTAACTTCTGACAGCACAGCTAAGAGCCACTCCATCCATCATGATTTCTTCATCATAACGACCTGTTTTCTCAAACAATGAGCCCACGCTAAGTTGTTTATTGTCAGCTATTTGGTCTCAGCAAAAAGAAAAGTCACCAATCCTTTATATAATAAGAATAAAGAGAGTAATGTGAAGTGTAGTAGAATAAAACTATTTAGTATAATAAAACTGGTTTATAATATATATGACGTAAAATATAATGTAATATAATATATATAACATACAATATAATTATTATAGTAGCATAAAATTATTTACAAAAATACACAGAGCTGGATTAATACGATTGTGAGTGATGCTTATGCTTATGGTATTATTTATAAATATAAGCATATATTAATTATATATTTAGTAAACTTTTTACAATAAGAGATGTTTATACATTAAAGCACAAAGGTCTAGTGATAAACTATATTCTTTGTTCTTATGTGGGTTATAGAGGTATAGAGAGTTAGTATGACCAATAAATGTGTTTTGTCCTCTCTCAAGGGACTTTAATATTTTTAGGCATTTTATTAGTAAACCTGGAATATAATTAGATATAATATAATCTAATAATATAAACTACTTGTGGATCATACTACAATCAGAACTCTTAATGAAATGATACAAACATGAATGATTAGGCTAATAACTAGTTTATGTCTCCAACATTGTCAGTCAGTCATCTTATTCTGGAAGCCAAATAATTGAGTGGTGCTTATAAATGCAATTAGAGTTGTCAAAAAGCTATAGTAATGCCGAAGATTTGGTTGTGTAGAAGTTTGCAATTGTTACCCAGAAACAAAGGGATCGCTACTGTGTTTTGTAACACTGTCCTCAGTTGTCTTCTGCCTGCACTCTCTCCTGTTGCCTTACCCACTTAGTTCCTGGGGATTCTCCTTTGGTTTCTTAATCTATATTCATCAGTGGTTTCAAGTCTTACTTTCACACTGAGACTTAAATTTATACATCCAATTTTTCAGGATTTAATTTTCAGCTCTACATTTCCTGTCATTTGTCATATTCCAACTTAAAGTCTCTGTTGCTACATGCTCAAGGTCATATAATTCCCCATGCTAATTAATCAGTCTCCAGTATCCAAGTTACCTGGTTTAGATATCCTGGCAACTATTTTTAGTCATTCTCTACTTTCACCTTTCCTAAACCAATCCCCCTTACCCGGCCAACACAAATATAACGATGCTCTCATCTTTGTCCTGTAACTTTAATAATCTTTGTCTTTTTATTTATTTTTATTTATTTTTTATTTTATTTATTTATTTATTTATTTTGGTCATCGAGTAGCACATTTAAGGAAGTCTTTGCAACTATTAAGAGAACAAGAATTTTGTTCTTTGAAGTAGTCAAATACCACTGAGCTACTATCTCTTCAAATTAAACAAGGTCAAGCTGTTCCCTGGATTTCTCACACTTTCTGAATTTGTCTTTGATATTCACATCAGCAAGTACTGACCATCGCACATTCTGACAGTAACTTTTACTGTTTAACTACTTTTCTTCAGCTAATGACTCCAAAACTGTATTAAAGGAGGGAAAGTGGGTTGGTAGGCACTCTGATCCTACTTTCCACCTTGACATGTGACAGATATTGCTTGCCAGAAAAATACAAGAATATTGGAAAAATCTTTACAGATTAGGGGATTTCCCATGCAATTTACTCATATGTGAAAACCAAGGCCTTTTTAAAAGTCATTTTCTTACCATGAGTTTTAGAGCAGAGTAAGTGTTGGTGGCTTAAATAGAATCCTACTACAGCAATATATTCCTAAGTAGGAAATTGCCAGCTAAACCAGCTTCATCAAAGGTAAGCCTCAAACTAATTTTGCATTTTGTCTTGCTTCCTGGAACATAACAGGGTCCTTAAGAAGAGTCAATAAACTCTCACTCCCGAAAAATAACTGACGACATGAGACTCTAGAGCATGCCAACTGGGAAAGGAGTGGCAACATTATATCTCTGATCTACAGTTCTTGATCCATTCATCAAAACGCAGACAAAATCCATAAAGAAAATAGCGAAAGACCAGTATCTCCAAACCTTCTTCAAATAAAGATCAGAATCAGATCACAATATGCAAGAAGGAGTTACGATCTTTGAAAAGAATTACAGTTCTCTGCCATGCTGATGAGTCACCCCCAAACTTTAGAGGATATGTTGGGTGGTAGGACAGAGAGTGGGTTGTTGCTATCTACTCTGCTTTCAAGTATGGAGCCATATGGACAGTTTGAGTTTGCTCCTGGAATGTGGGCCTATCTTGGATCAGAGGCTTATTCATGTCTCAGGAGGTTTGATGTGGTCTGTGGCAGGACAGAAAGAATAGAATACTGCATTTTAGGAAGTAATTATTTCTTCATCCATGACAAGGCTAGGGGGAGGGAGTCCTTTCCTGTGGATTATATAGAAGAAAAAGTCTAGCTGTTTAAGTCTAGCTCAAGAAAGGGGGTGCTTGGAAGAAAGGGAATCCATCAGAAGAAACTGGACATGGAAAAGACCATCTGAGAAGAGTAAGTGGGAAAATACCAGCTGGCTATAGCACACTGGTGAAATAAAAACTTGGGGAGAAGATGAAGAGCTAAACATACCTCTTCCCAGATGGTGGGTACCTTCCCAAATTAGACCTTGACTAAGAAGAAATGGAGTAATCTACCCTTGCAATGAAAATTTAAATTATATGTATTATCTGCATTTAGACATGCTACTTTATCAACTGACAGATTTCCAATTTAAAGTGTTTTTAGAGCTGCCTATCTGTGACCTAAGTTTGAGTAGAAAAATGTTGATAATTAGAAAAGCAATCCACTGCTGCCACATATCCAAAAAAAGACAGAGACAAAGCAAAGTGGGTTTTGTCTACATTTTTGGTTTTGTCTCAATTTTGGCCATAGTTTTCACATATTGATTTTCATTGAGATTATTGTATTCATTTCAATGAGTTTTATCAAATATTTACTTTAAACATTATTATAAATGAATAAACAGAGTAGACAGTTTGAAATCACAAAATTTGTCTTTGAATATCAGCTCTTCTTTATCTAACTCCTTAGTTTTATACCAAGGAACTTAAGGTTTATGAATCTGGGTTCCCATGTTGACTGGAAACAGTCCAAGACTCTTTGGAGTGTTACACGCACTAATAGAAGGGTCAGCAGCTCTGGTGACTGTCTGTAGAGAGTACAGTAAATGGCTTCTCTGTGGGTAGATTTTTAAAGAGTTTTTAAAAGCAAGACTTGTGTTTGTATTAGGGTATCATTTCATTACAATTTTGAACAAGTTCCTTCTTGTCTTCAGTGGAATTACTTTTAAATGCACCCTAGAGGCACTCTGTGGGCTGGTCTCTACATCACACAAAGACATACATAGAACAGCAGCAACCGTCAGTCACAGGAATACTGGTTAGCCACAATGACACACACCTCTAAAACAGATAGTCAAGAAGAAAATTTAGAAAGTACCTTTATAAATGGATGTCTTATAATAATGACTACATCTTGAGTAGTGACCAAAATAGTCTGATCTTGCACCTTTTTGGCATCCAAAGAATGTAGATTCAGCACTTTCTAACCTCAAGTGGCTTTTTCCAAGCTGTTCAAAGCCCTCTTTGGTAAAATGCTACTTGTATTTTGGTGAAGGATGAGCCTTGAGTATCTACTGATTTTCTTCCACATTTAAGAGCCTGGGGAATGACGTGGTAGATATTAACATGACTAACACAGGTTCTCCATCCTAATGGAACTAGACGGTTAGTGGGATGAACACAGCATGGAGGAGCACAGAACAAAAAACAGACATTAAACTCTATCCCCTTAATGGGAGTGGGGGTATGACAGTGAGGCAGGAAGCAAGATACCACAGAAGTTCTAAAAAGATCAGTCAATCCTGGTTTAAACCTGTCACCTGAGCCTCCCACCTCAGGCATTGTAATTATACAGTCTTCTGACCCCCTTCCTACTTCACATGCTGTGTGCTGGGGATGACATCATTCTTTGGCACCATTCACCACAAGAGGATGCTGGACTTTCTCTGACCTGACTGAATGCTTTGTAGATCTCAGGTCCATTTTTCATTCCCTGCCATCTTCATACACTTTTTATCAAAACGTGACAAGAAACATTGAGCACAATTTATATGTACCTCATTAATTTCTTAAAGAGGCCTATAGTGATTTCCTTCCACTTACCTTCATTTAGACTATTTCTGAATCCTTGTCCTTTCTTTAAACTGTTTATTCGCAAGCTGTGCTGGAGACGAGGGAATTTATTTTTCCAGTCCTAACGTAGCTAAGCTTTGCATAGTTTCTTCTTCTAGAACTTTAACCTCATCCTCATTATTTGACATTTTGTCACATGGGATTTCATTAACTGGTAATCAGGGTATATTTCCATTTGTCTTTTCATATCATTCTAAATGTCATCACTGGTCTCTTATGAGGAGAACCAATTGTCTACTTTCATCACCTCCCTACAAATATCCTTTATTGGGTAAAAGTATTCAGAAAGAATCCAGTTTTAAATGTTTCTTTTCTTTCTGGCAATCATCTTCCATCTTTTCCTCTATATTAGAAGAAGTCAACAGAAAATTTAACTGTCTCCAAAAATACAACAGCACACCATGTGTACCCTTAGCAACGGGCAGATCTCTCATCAGATGCGCTTGTAACCTCCAGGTAACATTCTTATAGACTGCAAGATTAAACGGATGGTTGCAGAGTGCCATTTTTATCAGGTTGATCAACATCTATGTCTTCTCCCATGCATATTTTTATGATGACTATCTATTCAATAATTTACTCATACTTCTCTATTGGCCTTAATTTGCATCAAAGTAAATACAATGTTTGGATTGGGGAAATCCCTGACACTTTCTATCTCCATCATCTCTCACCTCCTGGCAGAGCTGCACTCTTGAGATTGTGGCTTCTTTAAGACCATACTTCCCATGTTACCACGGCTGCCTGCTCCCAGCCATTCTTCACAAATGTCCTATGGTTACTTCACCAAATTTTAGTGGTGAACTTTGAAGTTCAGGTCTTAGCTTAATTTTATTTACATTTATTTTTGTGTGGGGTCGTGGTGTGTGTCTCTGTGTAGTGTGTGTGTGTGTATGTATGTTTGTGTGTATGTGTGTGTGCAGGTGTGTATGTTTGTAGGGATGGTATGTGTCTCGTGTCTGTGCGCGGTATGTGTATATATGTGTGCGTGCATGTGTATTTCTGTGTATGTATGTGTAGTTGATGGATGTGTCTCTGTGTGGTGTGTGTGTGTATATATGTGTGTGTGGTGGGGTGTGTGTGTGTGTGCACGTGTGTGTGTGTGTGTGTGTGTGTGTGTGTGTG
>PVIU01027184.1:0-20824 GCA_004026605.1 Ondatra zibethicus | reverse complement strand
AGAGTTCCCCTTACTCCACATCCTCTCCAGCATAGGGAATCGTTGGTGTTTTTGATTTTGGCCATTCTGACAGGTGTAAGATGGTATCTCAAAGTTGTTTTGATCTGCATTTCCCTGATTGCTAAGGAAGTTGAACATGACCTTAAGTATCTTTTGGCCATTCGAACATCCTCTGTTGAGAATTCTCTATTTAGATCCTGGTGAAAGAACATTAAAGTTAGGAAAATGTTTGAAAAAATAAGAAGAGGAAGAGAAAATGAGAAAATATATGAAAAAATGAAATCTAATAATATGTACTCTTTTTGGTTAATTTATTTTGAAGCTAATTCAACATGGTTAATGTGAAACAGATGTTAAAGATAACTAATGAGACAACTAGAATCGTGTCCAATGTTTTATTATAATGACTCCCAAATGTAGAAATGTTGGAACACGTTTCAGTGAATACTCATGTATTCTCACCTAGAGCTAATTACTACCTTAAAAAGAAATTTTCCCAGGGGATTCCAATCAGTTGCTAAGTATAGGGTCACTACATTATTCTATCACTTTTTACATTTTGGGGATAATATCATCGTGACAGTTTGTTAAACACTTTCTGATTCAGTAGGTTTAGAGCAAAGCAAGGTCCTTGAACTTGCTTAATAGGCACCATGTCTGTTAATGACTGATGACTCAAAAGAAAAGGAATTTGAAAGCAGGACTAGGGTACTTTCTTGCAAGGTGCGTGAGAAAGCTAGCAGTGTGTGCCCTTGCTCTTTAGTTGCCATTCTTCTGGGGGATAGACCTGACTTCTTCTTTTGAGACAGGAGAGTAGAGCATAGTTCAAGCTAGATGAGGATGTTGGTAGGTGAACAGAAAGTTCAGAGAGGACTGTGGGGGTGGTTTCAAAGATTTGAGGCTATGGTCTAGAATGATCACACAGATTTGCAATGTGCATAATCATGAGGCAGAACTGAGCTGCAGACCACCTTACTATGACATAGATGTGTATAAAGTGAGCACATCAGCTCAAGAAGTGTGTGTAGTTGTGATCAAACTGATTACACCATTAATTTTCTCACACAAGAACCAGAAAGCAATGTGCATTACTGGTGTTCCTAATGTGCACATAAGAGGAAAGCCTGGCTGCTTAAGAGAATGATTCATCTTTGGGAGACATGGGATCCAAGCTAAACTATCTCAATTTAATTGAAAATGAAAAACTCTTCTAGAGATCTAGATATTTGAATGCAATCAATTTCCCAAAGTTTTCCTGCAGACTTTGCATGGGGCGTAGATGCTAAGCAGCATAACTTGCTGCTCATTGTATTGTGGCTGTTGGTTGAGAATACTGACCGTAAAAGCAAGTTTTCTTTGCATTGCTGTGACTTACTCAACTGTGTGGATACATGACAGTTGCTCTTTCCATTGTCCTATTGGTGGAAAAACTATTTCCAGGTTTTAGGTATTATGAGCAAAGTGCTAAAATCACCCTTTTGTGAGTATTTCTCTAGACCAGTGGTTCTCAATCTTGCTAGGGCTGTGACACTTTAATTCAGTTCCTCATATTGTGGTGGCCTCCAGCCATTAAATTGCTTCATTGATACTTCATAACTGTAATTTCACTAGTGTTGTGAATGGGAAAGTAAATATCTGATATGGAGGATATCTGGTATGCAACACCCAAAGTGGTTGCAAGCCACAGATTGAGAACAGCTGCTAGAGAGAGACATTCATTTTTTTCCTTGAGTAAACATTTACGAGCAGAATTCCTGTCTCAAAAAATAAGCAAATTTCTAAGTTTGCAGTTTATAAGAAATTAGCAGAGTGTTTTTCCAATCTGCTCCTATTGCTTTATGCACCCTTAGGAAACATATGGGAGTTAAAACTGTTTGTGCATTCTCTCCAGGACTGGCTGAGGTCATTGTTAGTCATGTTGGCCATTCTGGAGACTTGATGAGGTGTGTTGCTGATGCAAATTGACACTGAGCAATTTTTTATGTACTAATTGGTTACTTATATGTCTTCCTTGCTGAATGTCCATTAAAACATTTTACCCACTTTTATATATTTGTCGTTCATTTGCTGCATGGTAAAAGGTTGTGATGTATATTTACAAATATTCCTTTCTAATCTGTCATTGAGTATTCATGTAGTCCTTTAATGGCATAAGTGTTTAGTTATCATGAAGTTTGGCTGATCTTGTTCCCGACATGTCTATATATCTCATTGTTTACAACCATTTTAGCCCACTGTATGTCTTACTTTCTTTTTTTAGACTTAGATTCATGTTTTAGCCCAGAGTTTAAAGTACAATATATTATGCAGAGAAATCAAGGCAGAAGGATCATGAAGCAGCTGTTCTTACCACACCCACAACCAGGAAAGAAAATGGAAGGATCTGTGCATGCCCGTGTTCATCCAGCTTTGTCTTCTGCAATTTGTATAGTCCAGGATTCCATGCCCAAGGAAAGACCCTTCCTGGGGTTAAGCTGTGCATCACCATGCCAGTTAACACAACCAAGATGATTACCCACAGGCATGCTTAGAGTCACATTCCCCCAATAATTTTGCATCCTCTCAGCTGCTAATTCACACAAACCATCAAATCATCAACTCTCTGATCTCTCCTTACCATCTACAAGCTATACATGACATGCCCCCACAAATCCTTATGCGTCCCAACACTGAGCCTACTTCCTAAACCCAATTATACTTTTCCTACCCTCTGTTTTCCCAAAGTCAAAAAAATACATCTTCTCATGATTGTTCTAAGATATTGGATAAATTTCTTAACTTTATGACTTTTCCTTGCCCCACAACCTTTGTACAGTTGAGCATATGCCCCTTGACCCCAAGTGAGCTTATCGTGTGCTAAATATAATTATAATTCTAGAATCTTTTGGTTTCATATTGATAACAAAACTAGTACCATGTGGCCACTGAGGGGAAAAAAGGCCATGAACTAAGACTGCCCCCCATTTACAGACTGTTTAAATCAGAATTTTGGTGGGACAGGGTGGGACAGGCCATACACAGCAATTTACAAAGTAAGAAATATTTATTTTGTAATCCTAGTTGATTATCTATCTGCTCTTGTATCAGCAATATTGCCTCATTTGTTTATTTTCTAAATCGGTTTGCTTAGTTCTGGACCTTCCCAAAAGCAGAAGAAATGGCGATGAGTGGCTTTAACTAGGACAGTTATAAACACACACTTTTGAAGCTTTCAAGAAAATAGTGGTTTCTATAATTATTCCAAGATAAATTCTCTGTGCCTTGAGACACAATAGTGACTATTGTATGCATGATTCAGTGCATAGTAAAATAGTTATGGAAACAACATTTTCAAGGAAAGTCACCTCAAATAGAAAATAAAGGGTAGCCTTTTAAATTATTGCAAGCAATATAAATTATTGCAGGCAATAACAATTCCAAGGTAGAAAATTCTTTAAATTTTGTGGTGGTGTTATAGCATTCTTGCCTATGTTAGCCACACAAAAGTCTGTATGTTGTTAGAAAAATCAATCATGCCAACTCAGTTTTTGGCAATGTTACAAGGTAGATGAAACAAAAGAAAACTAGAAGAACTGAGTTAAGTGTAATTGAAACTTCTACATGCAAAGAGAAATCTCTGGAGGTAAAAACATAAGTAGTGGTTTTTAAAATCTGAGTTATACAAGGAATGACCTTTTTTTTTTGTAATTTCTTCAGAGGCAAGATTCATTAACGTTCCTTAGTAAGGAGATTTAATTTACCCAGCCATGGACTGGTACAATGGACAAAAGGCCTTGGGAATATTGTAACAGAGATTTCCATAAAAGAAGAACCCTTAAGTAGACCCATCCTCATATAAAAGATGGACTTGAAAACGCTCATTACGGAAGAGAAGCAAACTAACAGTTGACTGCCTCGGTCTGTACTGGAGGGGAGGAACAGTTTGCTGTAAATTCACAATCTCAAGTTTTGGGTGGCATATTTAAAGCATCCACATGGCGTGGGAGATCGCAAGCTGGAGGAATAGCACTGCCCGTTTTCACCCCTTAATTTCTATGGTACCACGCAGAGGGACTAAACATCACAGAGAGATGAAAGGATCATAGTGCACTATGGTATATGGTGTTGCCTATAGAGCTGGTGTCATTGTGGATTCACTGACTGGCAAATTGACTGGTGCAGACAAAATATCTAACCAGCTTTTTTTTTTCATGTCCAAAATGAAAATTATATATCTACCTTATAGGTTTGAAGAGTTAAATGTGTTATTGTATGGAAAGTGCTAATGGCCACAACCATGCTTGGGACACAGGAGACACTTAAAAAAAAAGCAAATAAAAGACTGATCTCTTAATCATCCTTAGCATTATGGGTATCATTCATGGTATCCTGCCTTGTGATGTTTCTAGTACTACAACTGTGCTTGGATGCTTTCATATTGTTGGTAAGGAAATCCTGAACCAAACCTGGAAATGATGTATCTTAAAACTATATGACTTTGCATGAATAGATTATTTGTTGAGAATCAACAGAACTGAAAGCTCTGAGGAAATTAGGCTAATTAATTAAAATATGTCTCTTTGACATATTTTTTATTCCAAGCAGTTAATAATTTCAGTATAAGTCATTTGCTTTGCCACTGTAGGTTGATATTGCTATGTACATATTTTGATTTTTCAGAATCTGGAAAATATTGTATAAAGAGAGATATAGACAAATAAATAGATTGCATGCATGAATGTGTATTCCGGAGTATCTGTATGTACTCTAACATACATGTACACTTGAGTAAAATTCCTATAACTTTTATATCAGACAAGATTTAAGAGAATCATGACAGCTGTGTTGGCTAGTTTTAAGTCAAACTTAACACAAGCAAGAGTCATGTGGACAGAGGGACTCTTAATTGAGAAAATACCTCCATAAGATTGGCCTGTGGGCAAATCTGTAGTGCATTCTTGATTAATGATTGATGCCAGATGACCCAGTTTACTGTGGGTGGTGCCATGCTTAGCCTCATGGCCCTAGGTACTGTAAGAAATCAGGGTAACAAGCCATAAGGAGCAAGTTGGTAATCAGCATCCCTCCATGGCCTCTGCATCAGTTTCTGTCTCCAGGATCCAGCCTTGAGTTCCTGCCCTGACTTCAATGGATGATGTATCACATGCTGTAAGCTGAAATAAACTAGTTGTTCCCCTCACTTCTTTTGGTCATGGAGTTTTATCACAGAAATATAAACCCTAACTAAGGCACCAGCCCTACCACTTCCTGCCTGCTTCTTGCTTTGCAATATATATATATATATCCATGACTGGCAATTAGGAAAGCAACTTTAGGATAACAGGCGCCTCACAAAGTTTCTTTCAGTATTTCAGGACTCAGCAGCTTTATAAACCATCACACTCTCTAACTTGCACCTTTCCTGCATCATGTCTTCCAGGAGTTTTTGTGTTTTCTGCTTCCTTAGCAACTACTTCCACTAGGATGGCAGCCAGGAAGGAAGAAAGGGAGGGAGAGAGGGAGGAAGGAAGGAAGGAAGGTGGGGCTCAATTTATCTGATGACCCTCAATGAATTGATGCACACTGCATCTTTGTCTTTGACAATGGAGTCGGTAACTCTCATGTGTTTATGACAACCATCTGTTATACATAGGTAAGCTATCAGTCTGTGTTTGCTTTATAGCTCCAGTTCTTGTCCATACTATAAATATATTTACTTGCTTTTTAGTTTATTAAGGACAGAATTCTAGCCACGTATAATATCTTGCAAATATTAGGGGTTTTGCTCATTCAATTATTTAACTATTCAGCGAACATTTCTTGAGTATCCTGCATACACACTGTTCTTGGCTTAGGTATATATTAAAAAATGATCAAGACTTTTTACTTGACCTTTTCAACCAAATCCTGTCACAGACATGTAAGATCTGGGCAGAGCTCCAGATACTTGGTTTATTTCTTCTCCAATACGCTAGATTGTTCTTAGGAAGAAAATCACATTCTCAGGGAAACTCAGAACGACAGGCTCATAATGAAGAAGTGAACACCAAAGGTCATGGCTTTCACCTTCCCTTCAGATCTAGTGAGAAGTGAATGTCAAGACAGTCAGCACCTGCCATTGATAACAACAGACGCCCCCTCCACCTCCTTATGACTCTGACAATATAGGACACACTCACTACCAAGGAATCTGACCGAGAAAGGCAAGAATGTGACTTTGTAATGGTCAAAAAGGGTTGAGATACATGTTTTGTTTTTCTAACCTGAAGCAGCTCATAGCGAGATAGAATAAATATGTTTCAGGAAGAGAATAATTACACAAGTCAGGAAATCACAGCCAAGAATAGTTAAGTGCCTTGGAATTCATGTATCTCCAAGTTGGGATGTATGATATGATATCTCCAAGTTGGGATGTATGATATGATATCTCCAAGTTGGGATGTATGATATGAGTGGTATTCTCTCCTAAATTTTAAGCCAGGCATTACAAGGAGCTCTTTGTAAAAGCTAATTCCTAATTCTTGTCTGGTTTGAGAGTCACAGGGGAAAGTGGAGAGGGAAGGAACTTCACAACACGAGAACTCGGACTGGTGAGAACTAAAATGACTGTGTTCGCTCAAGGACACCAGAGGTTTTCTGTTCCTAAAATAGATACTGTCATACTTATCATGGGAGAAGCATCCTCATGGTACACGGCCATGGGGCTAATACACCACTCCGTGAGCTGGCCCGCCTACATTCCACACAACCTCCCTATAGTGGACTGTTTGCCAAATCAACACATGTGCACTAGTGTAGGATGGTGAGAAATAAATTTAATGGGTCTGTATGATGTGGCTTGCTGTTCTGCAAGGCCTTCAGACACAAATTTTTAAGAAATTTGAGAAATATTTATGAGAATTTATTTTATTTGTGAAAAACAATTATCTGATGTAGCTGAGATAACCATAAAAAGATTTTTTTCACTGGAAAGAAAAAACTATAATATGACCATTATAAGTTTTTCTGCCTTTTTGTGTGTATATTTCTTGTAGACATGGACACATGAACACATGACATGAACACTTGACATAGACATGTGAAAGGCCTCAGAAGTGCTGCATGCTTTGGATAGTATCTGTGTTTTGTTTACTTGGGTATTATATTCTCCTCTACAATTCACGACCAAAAACACTGAAAATTTTTGATGTGAGTTTTTATCCTGAGCATGAGACAGAGTGGAAGGTTTTGAGGATGGGGGAGCACAGAGATAATGGAGCCAAGGAGGGACTGATTACTTACTAGTGCCCAAAAGAAGCTAGAGAGCTTCAAAATGTTAAGAATGTCTAAGAAATTTAAGGTAACACCCAAGAAGGTGGGATGAGGAAACTGGGCTTGAGCTAAGGAAGCCAGGGATTTCTTTCATCCAATGTCTGGAGGAGGCTCCCTTAGCAGTATAAATAAGCCTTAAAAGAGAAAGCTTCTTTTATTACCTAGTACCTAAGGCTACATGGACTAGGCACTGGGACTGAGTTTCTGCATTGTCCATTTTTATAGGTTATCCAATATATTGGCTTGTAATTGTTCATAGTAGTCTATAAAGAATCGTTTTTGGACATTTTGTTAGTGTTTAGAGAAAAATCGATAGTTCCATACCACTAAAGAACCACAGTAGGACCATTGGAATAAATTATTATTGAATCCCTATCTGTAGGCCTGTCTATCCATTGTTTATTCATCTGTAAGGTATACTTGACATTCTTTTCATGACTGAGAAATTTAGATAAAAATATATCCGTGAAATTTTTGAAAAGTTGCAATTACTTTGAAAATTATAAGATAAAGGTGTAAAAATCTAGATCAAACATTTAAGAAACATTTTCAGACACTCATGGTGAAAATTTTATTTTTAACAAAGGGCTGAGCCAGTTCTTGTAATTAGAATGTTCTAGAAAGCTATACTGTAAAATAATAACATGTCTCATTAACTCATAGCTCTCAGTTTTATCAGAATTAAAATAAAATTTTAATTAAAATCTGTCAATCTGAAAAATTCACAATTCTGAAAAATAAACTAGTTTATAAAAGTAATTTTAAAAGCAACCAATATCAGGGAACACAAGCAGTGGCTGAACATGGTACAGTCATTCAGAGTTTATTCCCATCACCCTTGCCACACCCCTTATTTTCCTCCCTGTGATGGTTAATCTTGGTTGTCACCTTGACTACATTTGAATCAACCCAAGCATCTGAGCACACCTGGGAAGGTTTTTCTTGACGGGATCATTTGATTGGGAAGACCAATCCTAAATCTGGATTATTCCAGGTCAGAAGATCCACCTAAATCTGGGTCGGAGCTTTTGATTTTTGCCTGCCGATCCTCAATCAGTCATCTGGAGAGTTTATCTGTCCTGCTGATGAGGCATTCCTCTGTTACAACCTGCATCTTGGGGATTCCAGGGTAGACTGAAGACCAGCTGAGATATCAAGCCTTGTGGACTGAACAACTATCTGATTCTTGGTCTTTCTGCTGGAAGAAAACCATAGTTGGGCCAGCCAGACTGCAGCCTGTAATCTAGTCTAAACTACCTTCACGTATAGGGAAGTGTTTAGAGCGACATTTCTCATTTCTCATGGAGCCTCTTTGGCATTCCTGGCCGAAGGATGCCTCATGGAGGAAAGGAGAGACATGAGTAGAGTGAGACGGAAGGAAAAATGATAGGAAACTTTAGTGTTTTAGGGTCTCTCTAAGGGACAATTGGAAAGCAACTGCATACACTATTGTGAGAAAAGGCCTCAGTTGCTATGATTATTGAAGGGCAAATATCAGAAAAGAAAACATTATATGGCCACAGGGTCAGAAAGGCATAGTCTAAGGCTAATGAAGTCTGAGATTACTGCCTTGCAAAGTAGCCCTGCTGATGTCTTAAATGTCATCCTATTGCCAATAATATTATTTGCGGCATCTGGATTGCAACTATTATGCTGCATCTAAAATGCTCACTCTTAAACAGTTACATGGCTATAGGACCTAATCAGACCACAAGTTAGAATGTCCACACAAGGACTATTTGATACTGCAGTCACAAACCCAGAAGCATGTACACTTGGAGGCTAACTGGAATCTTCCTGGATCATGTACAATGGAGTCTCTTGGCAGATAGGAGTTTTTCAGAAAAATCTTAGAAACTTGCATAAGCATTTTAGAGGCATTGGTTGTGCCAGCATGCATTTCAACAAGAAAGCCTGCTACAGTTCTGTATCAAATGTCAGTCTCTCTTCTTTCTCTGTGTGTTCAGTATGCAGTTGTTAATGCATCCTATCTTTTGTATTGAAGGCAAGTGTGCTGGGTAGTTTTTAAAAATCAAATTGACACAAACTACAGTCTGTTCTGGAATATTTTGATCAATCACACTCCACCAAAGACTGCCAATGAAGTTTACATTGATTCTAAGGGTTGAGCTAGCTACTAACTGACTTAATTAGCCATAGAGGTTTTGGAGGATCCAGAACATATAGAGAGACACAGAAAGTAGCAGGGAGGAGTTTAGAGAGGTGCTTTTGGATCAAGAACGGAGAGAAAGTGAAGGTAACTGTTTGCTTCTCCACCACTTCTCTGATCAATCAGGTTCTTACCCCGCTACTTGACTCCTGAGTTTTTATTGATAAAGAATAATTAGATAAATGTTTCAACAGTAATTAAGGGGAGAGAACTTCAAGTGAAAAAATACCTCCATCAAATATGTCTGTAAGCCATTTCCATGATAAAGCCAATAAATGGCATCCCTCCATGGCCTTTGCTTCAGACCCTGCATCCAGATCCCTCCTTAGCTTGCTTTCCTTCAATGGTAGACTATAAGATAAAATAAACTTCTCCAAGTTGCTTTTGGTCATGGTGTTTATTATAGAACTGGAAAGCAACGAGGCCAGTGAGATACCTGGAGGAGAAGACTTGGTAGCTTGTAAGCAGTGTATAACAGCGCATTTCAGATAGTAACTATAGTTCTCCAAAGGATGGGTACAAATCTCAGAGCTGTGCTTAACATGGGAGTGACCATGATCACTCCCCTATTTGCAATGGGCCAGCTATATGAACTGTTAACAGAAATAGTAAATATTGATTTTTTGGAGGAGTATTTTGAAAAATTGTCAGTTATTCATGATTAAGCATTTATTACTAAACTTCCATATGTAAAACTCCATCCCTTTCTACTCCACAGTCTAAAGTATTGACAGCTAAGCTTTCCTGTGCACTGTTTATACTAAGCTTAAAACCTGGAAGAAGGAAAATGGAGACATGGCTGAAAGCTTACTTGTTCTTTCTACCTAAATGAAAGTCAAATGAGTTGTAATGCCACATCTGCTTTCACTCAAGATGGTGTCACCATGTAATATCATTCAGATGAGTGGGTTTCCCCAGCAACAGGCTTTCTTTTAAGGGAAACAACCTAATGAAAGTATTTAGAACCGTCTTTGGGAAACTAGGAAGACAATATTTATTAAGCCTTTAATGTATAAAATACTGAGGATGTTTACATTTGTTTTATATAGCTTGTACAGAGCTTATGGGGAAAAAAGACTCCATTTTGCTGCTGTCATTTTGAGAGGTAAATTGACTGTGTGCACTTGAGTAGCCATCCCTCTGATTCTCAGAAGTAGTTCATCACAAGACAGTCTGCTGTTGCCTAGAAATACCCCAGTGTGCAATCTTCTACCAACAACCTCCATCCATCAACCCCAAATCAGAACAAGTCACTCAGGATCTGACTACCTCTTCTTCAAATGTCTACCTATGTCTTCTATGTGAACATACCTCTGGCTGGACTTTGTTTGCATGATGGAATCACAATTTCCATTGAGGAACAAATGCTTCCTTTGCATATATCATAGACAGGCTCTTTTATGGTTGATACCTGAAATATAGATAGTTGATTACTTTTATTTTGTATTGTTCTAGTATTTAATACTATAAAGCTAATATGTTTATTTATGTAAACTTTGATTAAGTTATTAGTAAATATAAAAATTCACATTCTGGAAGTGTTCATATTTCATAACCCTCTTATTTCACACCAAGAATCCATGCTGTGTCCTTTCAAATTCATGTGCCATCCAGGAAGAAAACAGAAACATTAAGGTTGGTTCCTTGTATTTAAACAAAAGGGAGGTTTCTACCTGTCCACTTGAGAGTCTGTCTGACAACTGGCTGTGAACATATTGTCCTTTGGCTAACCTTTAATGACCTTTCTTTGCTGTGAATGAGAGAACCACAGATCTTTTCTAAAAGACAGCTTCAGCTTTGCTACATTTTTGACAGCATCAATCAAAGTTCCTGAGAAACAAACACAGTGACTTCTAGCCTCTCTTTTGGTTTAAGTCCTAAACACAGTTTCCATTTTCTCTGAGCATGGAGATGCAATTTAAGCCTACTTGAATGCATGTCTCCAAGGTTGCAGACCTAATTAGCCTCAAAGAAATGTGATCTTCCTTGTCCTCAGCCAGGCTGATTTTATTCTTCCTTGACAATGCTAACAGTCCTAATTAGGAAAATATGCTGTGCTTGAAAATGAAACTTCGGTCTTTGTAATAAAGGCTAAAGGTTATTCTTGCCATATCTACAAGCAATGAAGTCTATTCTGTGATGGTTGCCAAGAAACAAACATGTTGGCAAAATTAGATTTTTACATTAACATACACTTAGTACACCTTGCTTACAAAACCAATATAGTCTATCTATAAAAATGAGAAACCGAGAAGTATAATTAAGAAATGAACTACACTCGTTATCCTATTTTTCAAAATAACCATTCTTAATATAATATACAAATATTTTGTGTATATACAAATGTATATAATAAAACCCTAAAGTCATATAGTCATATCTGTTGTGGTCAGAAAGAATGGTAAGAGAAAGAGTATCTCTCTCTCTCTCTCTCTCTCTCTCTCTCTCTCTCTCTCTCTCTCTCTGTGTGTGTGTGTGTGTGTGTGTGTGTGTGAGCATGCACACATGCACACGCGTATGACATGTTTGTGTGAGTGTGTGATATGTGCATACCACAACACAGCACATTCTAGCACTAGGAAAGCTAGAAAGTAGGCATGAGGCCTCTAGGTTGGTACAAGCCTAATATCTCCACAATCTATGACTTGAGTATGTGGTACATTCCGCAATAGGATCTTTCTGTCAAGTTCTGGAAGGTAAGCAAAAGCATTAACAATAGCTTGTTTCATTTGGGGGTTTTCCAGGACCCCACTGAGCAATAACTACAAAAGCAGTAACCCTCCTCATATTGGATGTTTTATTTCTTTTCTTGTGGTGTCTAATAAGGACACTAGCATAGTCATGCCATTAGTGGATAACTGCATTTAACTCTTTTAATGCATATATGTGAGTTAAATACAGGCACTTATGAGTTGTATAATATATTCATCCCTACTCATAGTCCCCTCCTCTATGCTCCCATCACCCACACTAATTTAATAGTTCCTGTGCCGTTAATCCCCTTTAAGCCTTTATATCACAGCTTTCTATAGCCTCTCTCTTGAACTGCCCCACCCATCACTTCTTGTTATTTTCCTGAACTATGAGTACTCCAAATTAAATATCTGAAGCATCAACACTAACATCTCCATGTTAACATTTGAATGAGAGAACACATGTAACATCTGCCTTTCTGGGTCTGGGTTATTTCACTAGAATCATTGTTTTCAGTCCATACATTTACCTGAAGTTTTCACTTTTATTTTATTCTCTCATACATTGTATTCTGACCACAGTTTCCACTCTTTCCACTCCTTCCAGTTCCATACCATATCTACTCTTCCCCCAGATCTACTACTCCTCCATCTCCCTTAAAGAAAAAGAACAGGCCTCCCAGAAATATCAACTGAACATGGCATAACAAATTACAATAAGAACAGGCATAAAGCCTCATATCAAAACTGCAACCCATTAGGAGGAAAAGGGTTAATCAAGGAAGAATGAACAAAGTAAGAGAAGAAGTGCCTGTCCCCACCCCGCCAACATAGGTGGTTACTGAGCCTTTTCCTCATTGACTGGTGTCTAACCTTATCGTCTTTTGAGATTTAGTTTTAAAAGAATCAGTACAAAAGGTATGAATGGGGAAGAGGGCAGGAGCCACTGCTATCTGTGGAGACATGAGAAGTGAATGTCATCTTGAAGGAGTGTGTATTATTGACATATGTATGGCCATGTCAAGGACCCAATTCCTCAGGTTGATGAGAAACTGTCAAAGCTTTCACCATGGGCCTGGCTCAGAATTGGCTAAGCCTTTCTCTGGTCCAGGTACCAGTATTTATGAGTAAAAGGCAATGTGTGTGAATACTACAACTGCAGCTTCGACTTGCTGCATGCTTATAGTCTGAGACTGCTCACCCACATAGACCTTCTACTGAGATGAGCTAATTTCTTCCTGTGTTCTAATAAATAAGCTTAGGCTGCAGTGGTAGTTGGTACCCCTCCATCAGAATGCTCTCATCCCTTCCTGACCTCAGCTTTTCTGTGTATATGTCTATGTAGACACACAGCCCTTTCTTAATTTCCTTTAAATCCCAGCCAAGTTTCCAGAGCCAACCTCTGCAGGTCACAGCACAATATGACAAGGGGAAAAGGGCTACCACTCCAGGCCATCACACTCCTGGAAAAGAGCAGAGGGCTTTTGAGCAAATAAAAGTTTTACTAAGTATACTTTTAAGTTGTTTACTTGACTGTCAAGAACAAAGAAAACATTTAGAAGTTCCATGTATTTAGTATAAAAGCAGGTTAATGAGGAGTGGGTGATAGAACTGAATCACCTGACTGTGCAGAGCCATAGAGATATGCTGACCTCTATCCAGAGACTACTAATGAGGTAAAAAGAGGCAAGACAACTGCATAAGATGCAGCTTGAGGAAGATTTTCAAAATCCAAATCAGCTAAGGCTTTTCCAAGCAGAGCAGAATGAAAGCCAAGTTATCTGTACGTGAGATGGCTGGCCAGTGGGATTATCCAGGCCAGTGGACATGACTCTGCATTTGCTATGGGGCCATAAGGAGCCAGAGCATGTCTCCTGTGGACTTAGCTGTCCATGAAGAAGCTGTCAGGTACTTGTGGATGAGACAAAGACGTGTAGGGAGGGTTTATTGTGTAGCCAGCATGCAGTCACCACATTTACAGAGTCCCCTCTTACAGTTCTAGATATTGCCTGGGTTGAAGTCTTGAGGTGTGTTACAGTTTGTCTCTGAAACTTACTTCAAAAGTCGTGTTGAAGGCATGGACTCCAATGTAACCATGTACAGAGTTGGGGGTCCTGAATGGTGATTGGGTTATGAGGGTTCTAACCTCATCAATGGGTTACTTGATTGATCAGTTCACAGCTTAGTGACTATTAGGAGATGGGGACAAATTGGAGGAAGTAGGCTTTAAGTTGATTTTCTCACTTATTTTTTCACAGCAATAGAAATCTGGCTCCCATAGGGTTGGAAACTGTTTCTTCCTTGCTCCTGTAATACCAATTACTTTGACATTCCACAAACCACAAATGTTTTGAAGGGCTTCGAGAACAGTGGATCATTTCCAGAAGGTTTTAATATACTACCCATATCTCTAAGAAGAATCAATACCTAGGGCAGCTAAAGCCAAACCAAAAGTGTTCTTTACAGCATTAGATGTGAAAGTCAGAATTACTCCTTATACTGCAGAATGTAAGTTGTATATGAAAATAAGAAAAACATTAGCCTTACTATATCTTCCCTTTTGTGCTCTTCAGCGACCAAGAGAATTGTCAATTGATAGTAACATTCTCAAAGCAGGCTTTCTTTTGAGCAATAGATTTCAATGGTCAATATGTGCAAGCGTTTGCTATAAATAGATGTGCTCTCATCCAGGCTTGGTTTTTCCACTCAGGCAGCATAGGCACATTAAACTGATTATAATTTTTGAAGTCTTGAGGTTTGTTATGGTTTCTCTCTGTCACTCACTTCAAAACCTAAATGTAGCAGTGTACAGAGTTGGGTCCCTAAATGGTAATCAGATTATGAGGGTTCTACCCTCGTTAATGGGTTATTGGTTAATCAGTTCATAGCTTAGGAACTCTTAGGATGTGGGGTTCTTGAATAAGGCTGGGTTATAATGTTCATCAGCAGGAGAAGTGCTAGGATTTTTCATACTAGAAATTATTTGTTTATACTTCAGTTGCAGATGCGTTAGTCCTATATCATTTAGTCTTCATGCCTCTGGGATAAAATCCTTGGCATAAGTATTAAGGGAGTAAGGAAACTCCAGCTGAAGTTAGAATGAAACAAAAAAGGGGTAAATAAGTGAAGTCAGATGCCCGACAACTATCGTAGTGTGTAGAAGATTAAGGCTGAAAGACTCTGGGCCAAGGCCAATCTGTGTGCTTTGGGAGACCCTTTCTCAGAGAGGGAAAGAGGGAGAACAGTGTTAAACAAAACAGACTCACAGAATTAAAGTTAGTAACCATCAAGCAGTGGAAATTTAAGAGTAGAGGAAGGAGGACAAGATAGAAGTTCAGAGTCTCCCTCTGTGCTGTCACCTTAAATCAAGTTCTGAGTATGTCTCGCTGGAGTCACTCACGTGGATGTAGTTGCAGTTTGTCTCTGGGCCCTTACATACCTGTCACAGGTTCATATTCTGTCTCCATGTGCCCAGCTGTGGAGGCCCACAGATGTGGATCTGTTCTATCTTGACTAAAGGTCAGAAAGTTCAGACCTATTCTTGCTCCCTCAAGGTTATACAACAGAATGTTTTGACCTAAGGAGTGGCTACTGAACTGGATGTCTTACTTTTCAAAGACCAGCCAACAGGCAGTTTTGACTTAGAGCATGGTTACCAGGTGTTTGGAGATTGAGAAAGGTAATTATGTTTACTTGTTCTTTGAATCAGGGAAGTCTTTTGCCTTCCCCCTCTTGATTGGGGTATATAAGAACTTTAAGTTATAAACTTGGAGCTGATCACAGTATTCACTGTATGTCCTCACAACTCTATCATCCTCTTCTAGAACATACGGACCCATCAGGCTGAACTCAACACCCAGTCAAATGGGCATAGGCAGACAGTCCATCTTTGTGCCATCCATTGTTTGAGCATAGGTGAAATATGTCTATATTATTGCACATTTTCTTCTCTGGCCACTTGAGTTGGTGCCCTCCAATGGAGACCAAATCTTCGTGGTATTTACATTCTGTATTAATCTTTGTAGATTCTGCCCCATAACCAGAGCATGTTGTTTGGGGATTGGTTGGTCAGTTTTATTGCTCCAGATGTCTTTCAGTTTCTAGGTAATGGATAGACAGATAGAGCTCTGTGGGACAATGGTCTTTTATCCCGTCACTTGTATTATTTTATAAGAAAATGCCGATTGGCCGGTAGCCAGGCAGGAAGTATAGGCGGGGTGACAGTGACCAGGCAGGATGTAGAGGTGTGACAATGGGAATTATGGGAAGAGGAAAGTTTCAGTCTGCTGTTGTCACCCAGACACAGAGGAAGCCAGACACAGAGCAAACAAGATGTGATTGCCTCGCCGAAAAAGGTACCAAGCCACGTGGCTAACTCAGACAAGAATTATGGGCTAATATAAGTTACAAGAGTTAATAAGAAGCCTGAGCTACTAGGCCAACCAGTTTATAATTAATGTAGACCTCTGTGTGATTTCTTTGGGACTTAATGACTGTGGGAACCCGGAGGGACAGAAGCCTCAGTCAACAGAGCTCTCAGCTGGCTTATGTGTGTGTATATTATACCCTGTGACCATTAAGGAATTGCCACTGCTCATCCTTTTTCTGGTGAGTCAGTGAGTCAAACACCAGTCTATGGCTCACACTAATTGTCCAACACATAGGACACTGTGTAGTTATGACTCAGTTAGACTATCTCTAGGTAGAGATAATCTTCTGGCCCAGTCTTACTATATAGTTCCCTGATATTTGCCTTTTTTGCCCAGAATGAGCTGTGAGGGGAAGGACTTTTACCTATGGAACCGATGAGACACCAAAAGCAGGAGTCTTTTGATAATAGCTTCTTGCCACTGCTCTAGTGGAGTATTGAAAAGGGATAATTTTTGCTATACCTACATGGCACATGAATTTCAGGATGCCCGTTTGGTTGGGCTGTGGAATTTCTCAATAGTAAATTCAATGTTGACAGTGTTTTTGAATATTTATTTTGGATTATACTTAGACCCCCCCCCACCTCTCTCCAGGCCAATTCTGCTCTCTAAATTGCCTAAAGTTTTTGTGCCATTGTAGGTGTCAGCGTGTCTGTAAGACATTCTTATATACTACATAAATGATGTATTTTTAAAAAGTAAAGTCAAATGATGAAAAGCATAGGAAAATCCTACAACTATCCAACAGCTACATTTGTAGGCAGTTAGGTAATTATAAGTGATTATTGTCAAATGCTATTGGAGAGATTTATGCTAATGGCTGCTCACTTTATCTCACAGTAAGATATTAATTTAATAAGTTACTTACTCTCTTTTTACTTAGAACATTAACTAAATCACTTTGGGAAAATAAAACCTAGAAGCAGAATCTAATTGGAAACATTGTTAAGCAAGGAAGCACTCCTGTGTCTGTTGAGGGTTTCATTATGTTTCAGCTGGGGGAAGTTCCATAAAACCCACCTGTAGTCTTCACAGTTCTAGCTAAAATTAATACTTACCAAAGACACAAGTGGAAGGATGACCCTGGAATTTTACTCCTTTCATTTCAACAAATAATGCATTAAAATTTTCACTAAGTTTCCAGGATCCAAGAATATAAAAGTCAATAAAGCTTGTATTCAAATACTTATGGAACCTAGCCAGGGAAGAAAAAAACAATTAAACCGATAGTAATGCTGCCAGGAAATAGGACATTTAAATACATTTGCATGAAAGGCTATGGAAACAGGTCCAGGACAAGAGAACAAAGTATTCTTCCAGATTGGGCATAGAATCATCAGTGTCATCTCAACTCCCCAGACATGGGACTTTAAAGATGATTTTTACATGGGTCAAATCATCTATTAAATAAACTGTGGGAAGTCACATTGATTCCTGTAATTTGCTCAAACTGAAGAAGCACCATCTAGACAACTACAAAGGGGCCTGGAACTCCAGGAGGCAGCATCCTTGGAAGGGAGAATTTAAGGAACAAATGAACACAGTAGAACCATTCTACCTGGGAGAGAGAAAAGTGAAATTGGAGAGACAAAGTTGTTTCACCAAAAGTTAAAACAAATGGATCAGTACAAAGAGTGCCTAGGAGCAAGCTATTTTACTGATTAGGAAAGACTGTATCACAGAACTTTAAAAATAGACTTTCCTCCCAGGATGCGGGAGGCAGAGGCAGGCAGATCTCTGTGAGTTCGAGGCCAGCCTGGTCTACAAGAGCTAGCTCCAGGATGGGATCCAAAGCTACAGAGAAACCCTGTCTCAAAAAAATAAAAAAAAATAGACTTTCCAGATAAATGCTGAGATATTTTCTAGAA
Source organism: Ondatra zibethicus (assembly GCA_004026605.1). Lineage (NCBI taxonomy): Eukaryota > Metazoa > Chordata > Mammalia > Rodentia > Cricetidae > Ondatra > Ondatra zibethicus. The sequence continues at coordinate 2,373 of PVIU01027184.1, read as the reverse complement.
TCAGGAATACTTAAATAATCTTTTTGGCTCAGTGAAAATTAAAAGTAAAATATTTTCTGTTCAAATATCACCAAATTTTTAGGGTAGAAACAGCAACCCTAATCTAACCTCCAGGTCCATTAAAGAACTGAAGATCCAAGAAATTAATATTGTCTTCCCTTTGGTGATATTGTCTTATGCATTGTAGGAGCTGCAATTTTTTTCATTTGGTCCAGAATGGGAAACTATAAGCTTTGAGATATAGTAAAGGCAGATCTAAATCCCAGATCCATTAATTACCTATTGCTGGGCAGAAGACAAATTCTAAAATTCTAAAATGTACACTTGAATGCTCTGACACAGAGAGCACTTCCTAAATATAACCCCAGTAGCACAGACACTGAGAGCAACAATAAATAAATGGGACCTCCTGAAACTGAGAAGCTTCTGTAAAGCAAAGGACACAGTCAACAAGACAAAAAGGCAGCCTACGGAATGGGAAAAGATCTTCACCAACCCCACATCAGATAGAGGGCTGATCTCCAAAATACAAAAAGAACTCAAGAAATTGATCATCAAAATACCAAATAATCCAATTTAAAAATGGGGTACAGGAAAATGGATGGAGCTAGAAAACATTATTTTGAGTGAGGTAACCCAGACACAGAAAGACAATTATCACATGTACTCACGCATAGCGGGTTTTTAAACATAAAGCAAAGAAAACCAGTCTACAAACCATAATTCCTGAGAACTTAGACAACAATGAGGACACTAAGAGAGACTTACATAGATCTAATCTACATGGGAATTAGAAAAAGACAAGATCTCCTGAGTAAATTGGAAGCATGAGGACCTTGGGGGAGGGTTGAAGGGGGAAGGAGAGAGGCAGGGAGGGGAGCAGAGAAAAATGTAGAGCTCAATAAAAATCAATAAAAAAGAAGTAAAATATAGGGGAAAATGTGGTACAGACCTAAACAGAGAACTCTCAACAGAGTAATATAAAATGACTGAAAAACATTTAAGGAAATGCTCAATATCCTTAGCCATCAGAGAAATACACATCAAAACAATTCTGAGATTCCATCTTACACCTGTCAGAATGGTGAAGATCAAAAACACTGATGACAGCTTATCCTGGAGAGGATGTGGGGTAAGGGGAACACTCCCGCATTGCTAATGGGAATGCAAACTGGTATAGCCACTTTGGAAATCAGTATGGCGATTTCTCAGAAAATTAGGAAACAATCTTCCTCAAGATGCAGCAATACCACTCTTGGGCACATACTCAAAGGATGCTCAATCATGCTACAAAAACATTTTTTCGACTATGTTTATAGCAGCATTATTTGTAATAGCCAGAACCTGGAAACAGCCTAGATGCCCCTCAACCGAAGAATGGATAAAAAAATGTGGCACATCTACACATTAGAGTACTACTTAGCAGTAAAAAAACAATGACATCTTGAATTTTGCATGCAAATGAATGGAATTAGAAAACATTATCCTGAGTGAGGTAACCCAGACCCAAAAAGATGAATATGATATGTACTCACTCATAAGTGGATACTAGCTATAAACAAAGGACATTGAGCCTATAGTTCATGATCCTAGAGAAGCTTCACCATGAAATGAACCATTTTAAGATGAGTTATCTTAAATATTATAATGAAATTGTCTGGGCTGGGATTTTTTTCCATTTGGGATTGAAAAAAGAATTCTCAACTGTTATAAATTCTCTATTTAAAATGCATGCTTTTTGGTATTTCATCATTCCTTTTTAACATTCATAAATAATAATTTATATCTTAAAATTTTATATTAAAAGAATGTGACTTATATTTTCTTTCACTTTTGAAATGTAATTTTATTTAAATTTTTGAGACATATTTTGATCATATTAGTTCCCCTCCCACAATTCCTTCCAGATCCTGACAGAAAATCACTTTTCTTCACTAAAGTGTCACTGGGTATATCAACCACACTACAAAACAAGCCCCAGGCCCAGCAGTGGTTGACCAACATAAGAGAGACTTCATGTATTTTTATTATGTCCCCTACCTTTCTTTGGAGAACAATAGAAGTGCAGGTCCTTGACTTGGTGCTCCTTGTCTGGTGGCCTGCAGACCTCATTGACTGTTTCCAAGTAATAGGAACTGACTTTCTCCCACATTATTAAAAAAGAAGTATTCACTGCTGAGTAGTATTCTAATGAGTATATAATCCACACTTTCTTGATCCATTCTTCCATTGAGGGGCACCTAGGATGTTTCCAGGTTCTGGCTATTACAAACAATGCTGCTATGAACATAGTTGCACAAATGCTTTTGTAGTATGATTGGACTTCTCTTGGGTATATTCCCAAGAGTGGTATTGCTGGATCCTGAGGTAGGT
>PVIU01027183.1:0-20866 GCA_004026605.1 Ondatra zibethicus | reverse complement strand
AGTGTTTTAAATAACACAGTTTCTGTGTGACTACTTTGGGTCTGGGTGGCTGAGAATGAAAGAGCAGTCTCTGCCTACAGATAGCCATGGAGAAGTTATGTGATTTCCTGGGTGTAATAAGTTCATGATCAATGGAGGCTTTTTCACTCATAGCCCAGAAATCGTTGGAGGGTAATAACACTTCAAAGCAATAGTAACAAGCATTATATAAGCCATATTGTAATGAAACTCTGCAATTAAAAATATTCTGCAAAAAAAGATTCTGTTGGAATTATTGATTGGGAATAATTTCATCCCTGATAGCTCATAGTCTCCTTTTGCAGCAAGAGCTTATCAATTCTTCATTTTCACATAAAAATTACAAATGCTCTTATTGAACCAACACTTAAATTAAATTGTATGAGTTTTAAATGGAAGAAGGGTTGAACACACCATAAAGAGTAAGCCAGTAACCAGCATTCCTCTATGGCCTCTGCATCAGCTCCTGCCTCCAGGTTCTGACCTTGTTTGAATTCCTGTCTTGAAATTCTTTGATGATGAACAATGATACTGAAGTGTAAGCCGAATAAACCTCCCTTCCTCCAAGTTGCTTTTTGGTTATTTCACAGCAGCAATAGAACCCTAACTAAGATACTCTCTGAGGTCTTTTGTGGTTCTGGGTAAATTTTAAGATAGATTTTTTTACATTTCTGTGGTGAACATAATGGGGATTTTGATTGGGATTGCATTAAATTTTTTAAATAGATTTTGATAAAATGGTCATTTCCACAGTATTGGTTTACCAATCTATGAGCCTGAGGTATCTTTTGATTTTCTAGTGTCTTTTCCTATCTTTTTGGGGGAGGGGTTATATTTTCATTATAAAGGTCTCTCACTTTGGGGGCTAGGTTTATTCCCAGATAATTTATTTTATTTAAGGCTATTGTAAATGGGATCCCTTTCTCTGTATGTTTGCTGTTGGTGTATAGGAAAGTCATACAAAAATTGATTCTATATCTTACCACTTTGCTGATGTTGTCATTTCTAGAAGTTTTCTGGTAGAATTTGGGGATCTTTAATGCATAATATCATGTCATCTGCAAATAGAGGTAGTTTAACTTCCTCTTTCCCTATTAGCATCCCTTTAGTGTCCCTCTTTTCCCTTATTGTATTGAGCTACTACAACTATCACAATATTGAAAAGGAGTTGGGATTGTGGCCATTCCTGCCTTGTTCCTTAAGTGATTCCATATTATCACTTAAAGTTTTGGAGAAACTTCTTTTTGTAATAAATGGTGATTAACACAGAGACTAACAACTGGTAAATGCGCAGAGAATAAGAGACTTCAGAGTATTCATCCCTAAATGGGACATCTACATCACATCCCTTCTACCTAAGGCTCAGGAATTACTTTAGAAGAAAAAGTCAAAAGACTGTTAAGAGCCAAACATGGTGGATGATTACAAAGAACTAGCATTTTCAGGGCACAATGAGACAGTTGCACATATGAACTCACAGTTGTTTTAACAAGATTCACAATACCTATATACGATAAAGCCAGGCAAACTCCTATAATAGGAAGAGTAGGTAGTCACAATGCTCTATCCCTAACTGAGGAGCTATTAACATTGATAACTATTAGGTGAAGGAGATTCCATTTTCTTCAAGGATGGAATCCTTGATAAGAACAATCCATTCTCAAGTAGATGGTCCTCCGCCAACACCCATACTGGCATCCCTGAGTAGATTCAGTGGTGGTGGGAGGGTGGAGAAGAATACATGAAGTTGGGAGAGAATCATAGTAGAGAAAGATGGATAGGAAATAAAGCAAATAGAATGTGATTGGCTTTAATCAAAACATGTGATATGCATGCACAAAATTCTCAAACAATAAGAAATGAAACAAAAAGCAAAGAACTCAAGCTCTAAACTAAAATGGCAGCTAATAGAAATTAGGCTGATGAAAAAAAGATCTTTGGTTAAACTCAGGAGATTTGTCAACATGATGAACTCACTAACAGTAAGAGACAATGGTGGTTTTAAGGTAATAATATTTGTACTCACTAACTACTCTCGGGGACAGTCAAACTCATAGAGCCTTTCTGTGTTGCTTGTTTGTTTTTTACTGATAATTTTAAAAGGAAGGCCTGTAATTTCTATTGATAGGGTTTGTATCCGCCTTGGTAAGAAAATGTTCTAGTGAATTACCCCTTTTCCTGAAGTTTGGAGGACCAAAAAAAAAAAAAAAACCAAAAACAAAACAATAATAATAATGTGTATTGCTTCTTAGCAGTGATTTATTCTTTTCTTTCTTTCTTTCTTTCTTTCTTTCTTTCTTTCTTTCTTTCTTTTTAAATCCAATCTTGTTTCCAAAAAACATGTCTGCCAGTGCCTTAAAAGCCATTGTGTAAATTACCAATAAAGTATAACATATGCAAATAACCGCCTCAGACTGAAAGGCTACCTTATTGTACGTTTAAAGTGTATTATAACAGTGTGGTTATATACTATTTTTTCTTTTGAAAAAAAAGTCATTCTTCCCCAGAGTGCTGGCAGTAATAGGTAGAGAATAATCCCTCAGATGGTGGAAACTTAAGTACAGGTACAGATTTCTTCGATAGGAAGAAGAGCAGGGGAAGGAAGACTATGAATCTTGTCAGTCCCGCTCTTTAGACTAGCATTCCAGACATCATTCTCAGTCTTCGAACAAATACAGAGGGCAGCTATTTTCAGGGCAAGGAGTCCATGGGCATTCCACTGGAGATCAGAAGTTTAACCAACAGCCAACATAAAGGTATCAGGAGCCCACTGGGCTCATGTCACAGTATTAGCTGTGGGTTTAAAACCATGAACCTAGGAAATAGGCCAACCTGTCAAGGAAAGCAAGCAAAGAGAACTCTGAAGGCAAGTAGTGTCCGCAAAACAAAACTCAGAATTGGCTTTTAGTATCACAATCTGTCTGGGATTTGTGGGTGTGCTTAGGATTTTCTCTCTGCCATTTTTTCCCTACCGATGTGTTCGTGATAGGTAGACAGAATACAGAACAATAGTAATAGCTTGCTGTAGTTGTATGTCTTTCAGTTTTCAAAAAAGTATATTGATCTTTGAGTTTATGATCTCCCTCAAAAACCTCCTCATAAATTTAGCTTGGTTGTTATGTAATGCTTTGACAACTATCATTCTCTAACACTATTTCATGTTGTTTAATCTACTCTTCTCTAATTTGCACTTATTTCATTATTTTGTTAGAGCAAATCTTCTCTTAATCTTGTTATTATTGTGGTAAGAACACTTACCATCAGATTTAACCAACAACCTTTTCATCTGCTCTTCATAACAGTTAGCTATAAATACAAAACTCAGCAGTATCTTAGAGTCCCTTCTATTGTATTTGATGGACACACCTCACTTTTTATTTGGGTACCCCTCAGTCTCAATGCACCAAGTCCTTAGCAATCACCATCCCACTCTGGTTCTCTCAATAAGATGGTCTTAAATATTGCTTATAAGTAGAATAATGCAGACTTTGTCTTTCTGTGACTGGCTTATTTAAGTTAATGTAATGCTCTCAAAGGCCCATCCAGGCTGATGTTTCTGAGAGTATTTCTTGCCTTGTTTTTCAAAGATGAGCAACAGCAGTACTATATTATATATTTAGATCACATAGTCTCCATCCATTCATCTGTTGAAGGACATTTAGGTTGTTTACACACCCTAGCTCTGATGAATAATTCCACAATGAAAATAAGAGTTATTTCAATTCTTCTGGATAAATGCCCAGAAGCGGAATTATTGGATCCCTTGGTAGTTCTAGTTTTTAATTTTTTTTAGGAACCTCCACAATATTTTTCATAACATCCTACTAGCAGTGTACAAAGGTCCCAATTTATCAAAATACCACTAGCACTTGTTTATGTCATTATTGTTACATTAATTTGTACATATATAATTTATATAAACAAATTATATACATATATGTGTGTGTATATATATATATCAGCCTAACAGATAACAGATGACTTCCTTTCTATTGCAGCTTTAGTTTGTCTATCCTTACTTAGTTATACATGAGATTTTTTTTAAATATGCTTTTAGTCATTTGCATATTTTCTTGCAAAATGTCTGCTCATGTCCTTGGTCCATTAGAGGCATTAAATTTCAAAATATACAATAGTTATTTACTTAGTTACTATGTAACTAAGACCGCATTGAATAGGGTAAGGACATAGAAGGAAGAAGAGGACCTAGAAAGAAGAAAAAACAAGCACATGTGTGGTCAACAGATATCTGACAAATTGTCAAGGTTGCACAGTGGGAAAAGAATGATATCTTTAACACATGGGCAAAAATGAAGACATGAAATTAAGTCCTCACCACACACCACATTAAAAAACAACTCCTAATGACTTGTCATTATATTTATAGATCAATGTGTCTCCAAATCCCTATCTGAGATGTTTTTATTTACCGGAGATGGCGATTAACCCAGAGACCCAAAACATGCCAACGTGCAGAGAATAAGACCTTAGAATGCTTGGGCCTAACGGGAACACATACACTATACCCATCTCCCAAGTTTCAGGGACCATTCCAAAATAGGGAGCAGAAATGGTGTATGACTGCAAGGAAACATTGTCTCATGGACACAGCAAGGCAGCAGGCACATATGAAAACACATTCTGACACCATGCACAAAGCTTGTGTGAGCCTATGCCAGACAAGTCCCAGAATGGTGAAGGAAGGTGGCCGTTATCTGCTAGAAGAGGGAGAGACAGTTTTCTCCAGTGTGTATACACTGATGAGCTGACCATGCTCCAGTGGAAGGGCACACATCAGAGAATATTTCAGCAGCACAAAATGTTCTTTAAGGGTCATAAAAATATTATTCTGATGTTACCTTGTATGCCAAGAATTATTTCTTTGTCCTCAAAATCAATTTCCTTCTTATAATGGCTTTCATAGGGACCCTTCAAATTATTGATAATAATTAGTTTTCTCCCTCTGGAATTACTTTGCTAGCCTAGAAAACAATCTCCCAGTCTCTGCCTTAGATATCAGATTGATCACCACATTGTTAAAAGCAAGAAGTGGGTATTGAGGGAGAGTATCGTGTTAGCTTACAAGCTTTAGTTTACAACACAGTGGTGGCCCAGTTGACAAGCTGTTCCTCTCATCTAGTCTCTAGATCAGCTTTTCTACAGAATCCCTACTCTCCTCTGTGGTGAAGGAAGAGTCACCTGGACACATACCTGGCAAGGAACTCTTACTGATATCCAGAAAAACTTTCCAAAGGCTGCCTGTCTTCTTCCTCCTGCCCCAGCTCTGGTTAAATGACTGAGCCTTTCCCTCGGCCTGTGATAAGAGCTGACCTTATTCTCTGTTCATCCTTCAGCTCTTCATATACACACACACACACACACACACACACACACACACACACACACACACACATGTATGTTTAACATGTCTGTTAAGCTTCCATATATGTTGTAGACATTTAGGAAGCCACTGCAAGTTCAAAATGAGCACTAACAGAACAAAGAAAAGAGAACATTTCACTGGGGGAGATTCCATTAACAAATTCATGGAGCTAGAAGAAAAAATATCAATCATCCATGCATGCTCTGAGCATAGAATCTGGATGTGGTGGGAAACCAGACTAAAAGATAAAAGTTATTTGGAGAAACTGAACTGTGAAAGATGGTTCAGTGGGAGCCAGTGAGTTGAAATTAGCATGTGTGTTTATATACACTTATGTCAAAGGTCATCAGAGGAGAGAATGTCTTGTACCATTAGAAACCAAAGCCTTATACACATAGACTTCCCAGATATGTCTCATTTCCTGAGCAAGGGGTAATAGTGAAATAATTTCATTAGAAAAGTAAACTTGGGACAAGCAAGGTGAATTCTTTGAAAGCTAACAGGAGTCGTAAGACCGCCAGTTCAGCTTGAGATGTAGGTGATGTTTCAATATGCTTACTTGATTATGAATAAGATGAAGCAGAAAGTAATTACAATCTATACTTCTGTGCAGTGCCTTTTGTTTGTTTGCTTGTTTTGAGATAGGGTCTCCCTGCATAGCCCAGGCTATCCTGCCTCTGCCTACTGCGTGTTGGGGTTACAGTCATTTGTCACCAGACCTGGCCCTATAGTGATTTTTCCCAGAACACTAAAACAGACTTGCAGTTTGACATATTCACATGCAAGAAATGGTGAACAATTACAGTATGCTTCTTCTTTGTGTGTGTGTGTATGTGTGTGTGTGTGTGTGTGTGTGTGTGTGTGTGTGTGTACTCGTGCTTGTGGGGTTTTCAGTCAGAAATCGTTATTTAGGGAAAATTTATATTTTCTTAATATACTTGGTTTTTTGTTCCATCCAAACAGAAGCGTTTCTCATGAAATTGCATAGATGATTTTGTCAAACTTTGTGAAATCACTAAGTTAGCATTGGATGGGAGCATTAGGATCAACAGCTTGTCCCCAGGGACAATCGCCATCAGTTATTCATGGCCCCAGTACAGGTGCCCTCTTTTATCTCAGCCAAAGGGCAGCAGGTTCCAGCAATTTCGCATTCCTCGCCAGCACGGCAGGATGCTGATTAGTTTGATACTGAAAAAGGAAATGCCGTTCTATTTCTATACTGGTGGGCAAGAAGAGGGTGCCTGTTACCCATCCAACATCATGTAGAAGCAAAAGACAAAGCTGCTCTCTCTTCTTTGCCCCTACTCCTGCCACATGCTTCTTTCTTCCCACCACAAGAGAAAGAAAGCCAGGCCACTATCCTGTGGGGGCGGGGAGCGGGGGAAGCGGGGGTGGGTCTTCGCGGGGCGGGGATGTTTTCATTAACGTCAGCACAGTGTCATTTGGAGTGCCCCTGCGAGGAAGGACAAGGAAGAAATCTCAATGAAGTCGGGTCACAGCAACACCTCCACTGACTGCCATGTTAGACTTCCATTTGGTTAAACGGTCTTGTTAGTCAGTTTCATAACTACAGCAAGTACCTTGAAGAAAACTTACAGGGGAAAGCCACTTATATTGGCCCCTGGTTTCAGAGATCACAGCCAAGGTTGGCAGAATCTAAGGCTTGGGGCCTGAGGAATGGCAGGGCTGTCACAGTGGGGAGCATGTGTGGCAGAGGGGGTTGCTCATACTAAGGTAGCCACGAAGAGGAGGAAGCAGAGAGCAGGGGTTAGGAACAACCTTTCAGAGGTGTCCTCCTCAGTGATATGCATCTTGAAATCAGGCCCCACATCTTACTTGCACCGTTCCCCAACAATTCCACCATGTGATGAATCGATCAAGGGTCTAATCTACTGAATGATTATGTCAGAGTCCTCCAGATTCCATCACTGCTTGAAAGATGGTCAGCAACCGAGTCCCTCATATGTATTCCCTGTGAGGAATAGTTCCTGTTCAAACCATAGCAAAGGAAAAGCTAGTTCACCATTTTCAGTATCCCCAGACAATTTTTCCTGACACTTATCTTTTAGGAACATCAATATGATCTTTCCATTTCTCACAACAAGGCTTGAATGTCACCTCATTTTTAGGATTAAAATTGAAAGTTGTTATCATGGCCCAAAATATGGTGTGATCTATCAGCTGATACCCTGGGCAGCCTCATCCCCTACTGCTCCCTGCTGTGTCGTTCTGCTTCGGCCAGCAGCTTCTCTTGATTAAGCAGGGCATCTTCCCACGGCAGCAGCTCACAGAAGCTGATTTCTCACTCGAAAGCAGTCCTGTCCCACATTCACCCTGCTCACTTTTAAGTTCAGACTCGATTCTGCTAACAAACCTCGGGTACTCAGGTATTATTTGCTCCATGGCACTTAGTGAAACTGTTATGATATCGATAATTAGTAGGTAGTGACTTTTTTTCTCATCTATCTCTCCTGCTGAACTATAAGCATCGCGAGACGGAGACGAGATCTTAATTAGAGTCCCAGTTCCTCCAATGTTCAGCATTCCTGATAGATAATCAATACTCTCAGGCATTTGATGATTTCAGGACTCCACTAAACACAGAACACCCACAGTATGTGTGTGTGTCTGTGTATGTGTGTGTGTGTGTGAAATATATAAAAAAGTCTGATTTTAACCAGAATAATAAGAATAAATTCCAGCATGATATCATTGCCTATATTTAACAAACCACCCAATATTTGTGGGTTACAATAAGATTTATTCTTCTTTTCTTTTTTTTAAAAAGTAATCTAGACAAGACTGTATGTGGACACATCACACTTGTTTCATGAACTTCAAAAGAATGGCTTTGGCAGCTTTGGAGTTTCCCCTTCCCAACAGCACAGCCACAGAACAGTAAAACTGTACATGCAACTCTTTTAAGGCCCAAGGTAGGCTCCTGGAGGGTGTCTTCTGAGGATGGCTTAAACTTCACAGTTTAATGGTCTGTTCCTGGGTTGGATGTTACAAAAGATGAAAAGTAGAAGGTGCCAGTCTATAAAAACATTGGTTTCCAAGGTGACCCAGCATCACTTCTGCTGTATTGGCTATAGTAGTCAGAGAGTTCCCTGGATTTAAAGGAAGAGATGTGTTGATCTCATGCATGCCATATTTGTCCCTAGAAGTCATCAGGAGAGCAATCCAACGCTCATGTTGATCTCCTGGGCATTTAGAGACCAGAGGCATAACCAATGCTTTTGCTTCATTTCCCATCCTCTTGGGGTTTTCAAGAATCTTTTGAAGCAAGTGGAAAAATCATCTTGTCAATGACAAAAAAAAAAAAAGGCGATTCTACAGATTCCATTCCTCCTTCAACTTAAGGTCTAATTAAAAAAAATCAGTTGAAATAAAATTCTGTTGCACTTTTTTCTTTTTCCCAATATCTTACCCAGGTAATTTGTATTCAATTTGGACTTTTAGAGAAATGAGGTTTTAAAAATCAAGACTAAAACCCCACCTGCCCTGTTGGCCCTGTCAGTGTTAAAGGAGAGTATAAAGAACAGAAGGTAGAACTACTGAGAAGACACCAGGCCTCTGGACATCAGTGAGGTAGTAAAGGAAGCAGATTAAGAATGATTAAACTCTATGAGAAAAAAGGGCTATTAAACAAGGGCATACTTAAATGTGGAGAAGGGGCATATTATTTGACATAGGGATGATATTATTATTTGACATAGGGAAGATAACTTACATTAAGAAAAAAAAATTGGCGCGAGGACAGTGCTAGGGAGATATTTCAGCCTGTAAAAGAACTTGATGTTCTTGCAGAAGGCTAAAATTAAATTCCCAGCACCTACGTTGGGTGGCTCACAAACATTTGTAACTCCAGCTCCAGGGGCTCTGACACCTCTGGTCTCTGGCACCTGCACAAAAATGCATACATCATCACATAAACACAAAAGCTTGCACATAAGGAAAAGTAAAATGAACCCAAAAAGGAATAATAATTGGCCTGAGATAAAAGTTCCCACAGGGAAAAGGAGGCCACGTGGCCAAAGTAGAGTGGAAGGCAGCCCAGGACTTCAGTGTCATGATTGTAACTGTGATCCCTTCCAGAAGAGGAACTGAGGGATCTGGCAGTCACATATAGTGAGCAGTAGGAGAGAGACACCAAGAATACGTGGGAAGGGGTTCGGAAACCCTGATGGATCTGTGAGAACATTGAGCAGCCTCACGTGGAGATTCATACAGAAACAAGGGCAGATAATTGGGAATGCAAAGGACTCCGTGTGTATAACTGAAGAATTTGAGCTCACAGATCTGAAGTCTGCATCATTTCTGTGAGCTGTCTCAACAGGTCTCAATTGTGTCTGTTTACTTCCATCAAGTAGGGGAGCTATGGAGGGCTTGTGAGTAGGGAAGGGGCAAGTCGAGAGTCCTCCTCTCATGACAGGTGAATCATTTGTAGATCTGGGCACAGTGGCAAATATCTGTAATCTCAGCAAGGAGGCCAAACCAAGCGGAGTTTAAGGGCAGCCTGGGCTATGTCACAAGTTCAAGGCCTGTCTAGACAATATAAGGCAACTTCTCCAAAAACCAGGAGGTACAGACATGGTTCAGTGTTACAACAAGAGTTAATTCAGCACAAAATCCTAGGTTACCTTCTGAACACTAGAAAACAAAATAGATTAATAGTGCATTAGCCAAAGAACAATATACAAACAAAAGATACACCATTCCAAATCCTATGGATGATGAAAATAATTTCGCATAGGTACAGTGCAAAGGATATGGGGCAATACTCAAAATCTGAAGAAATGACTAAAATAATGACTGACCTACTTTTCTTCAAAGTTGAAAATGTTATGTTCGCAGTGAGAAGTCTGTCTAAAGTGATGCTTCAAATTAGAATTGATACAAGGAGTATACTAATTCTGAATCTTCTTTTATTAAAATAAGATTATTGATAGATGCCCATGAACTTCTGTATAGTCTGTGTTCACCAGTTTAAGAGGTAACTAATGAGCTACTTACTGGTGGGATCAGACATGGCTTGATGAGAATGATTCATTTTCTGTCTTTCTTTGTTGTGTAGCCCAACGGTTCTGGTTCTTACAGTGCCAAAACATTTATTAAAGACAAGTTGCTTCACCAGCAGCCAAGCCTATATACCACAGTGATAATTAAAATTAAGAGTCTTTCTAGAACCATGGTCCCAGAAGCCATTTGTTACAGCTGAAAGAAATATAATAAACATGCAATTTCTTACACATTATAGCACTTTCATTTAATGGCTAAGATTTTTTTAGAAAAAAAAATCAGCTTTAGGGAGATTAAGTTACTAGTTGAAGAAAATCCAACTGCTTACTGATGGGCTCAAGGTTAAAAATCAACTATTTGTGCTTTTAGTTATAGCTTCAATGATAAACCCTTTTAAAGCTTTGTTTATGTAGTTAGGGTTTGGAAAGCCAAAAATGGAATTTGGACTCGTCCTTTAGTAACCCCTAAATTTTCCTCATTCTGATATTATTCTGAATTCCTGTAATAATAGAAATAGAAACAAAAAAGGTGTTCCATTTCCAAATGTTTCAATTATTCCTGTAATTAAGAACTAGTTAAAATGCAAGAATAACCAAGCATAGGTCGTTTGACCATGGACTTTTCCTGATCTTCATGTGAGAATACTATGAACTCCTTGAGATTAAAACAATAGCTCTCTGTGTATTCTTCTTTTCCTAATAATACATTGATAGAAATTACTTAGTATCTCCAATGCTGGATTGGTCAGTTTAGAGACAGCCACTCTGAAACGCTCAACACAGGAAAACATGGTGATGACCAGAGACTCAGCCTCATCCAAAGGTCTGCTTCCCAAGGCCCTGAGTTTCAAGCTGTCAATAGCAACAGCAGGCCATATGAATGCCACTGAATCACTCTCCCGATGACTGTAGGACTGGGTGAATAACCCTGTGTGTTTAAGGTAAGAATGCAAGGCATGGGAATTTAAAACATTTCTACATTTATTTTGAATCACTGAAATAGGAAAGGATACATAAAGGATGGCAAGGGGATGGCATCTCTAGCCATCATCCCAGCACAGTACCCTGTGTAAAGTCTCTTATCAAGTCTGAAGCAGACAGCTAAATCTGTGATTCATGGCATTCACATCTGGCTTCACAGAAGAGGAGGCCTTGCTAAAGTACCATGACCAAGAGAGACAACACAGATAAGACATTTGTGGTGATATTAGATGCCTGATCCTGGAAATGATGGTAGAATGGGGAGGTTCGGAGGCTGCACGTTGGTCATTCTCCCTGCCTTTATTCTTGGCTCTTGGATCAATATCTCAAGTATGTCAGTCTTTAGACTCCAAGCTTACTGCCACTGGCCAGCTATGACTTTTGTCCAAGGATTTCACTTCTTTATTCATTTCATACTCACTTATAAAATGTACTTCATAATATCTACCTCAGATACTAGTTTTGAGGCTTACCTGAGACTGTGGTTAAGTAATTCTTCAGCTGGAACAAGCAATACATGGCCGGAGAAACTGAATAGAGAGTGTATACATGAACCTATGCTTGTACAGCCAACTGATTCTTGACAAACATCCCAGGAACATGTGTTGAACGGAGGGCAATCTTTTCAATGGTGCTGAGAAAATTGGATATCCACACTTAGTGAATTAAATTAAACCCCTTTTACCTGTTACTAAACAGATTAACTCAAAGGGAATTAAAGGCAAATTACTAGGAGAAACAAGAGAAACACTTCAGGACATTGACATAAGCAACAGTTTCTCTTAAAAACGTAGAAGACCAAAGCATAAATAAACCGAAAACCTCATGCAAAGGAAACACTGGTGTAAAAGGAAAATACTCAGGATGTGAGAAAATTTGTCATAGTGTATGTCTGATAGGAACCTCCGAAAGATCAGCAGCAAAAAAAAAAAAAAATAAGCAACCTGATTAATAATGGGGAATAGATCCAAATAGACAATGCTAAGGGGAACAAAGGTAAGTAACCAATAGTATAAGAAAAATCTCAGTATCACTAATTATCAAGGAAATTGAAATCAAAGCCTCCAAATAAGGTATCAGTTGACCCTTGAAAAATGGCTAAAGCCTACGAGTGCCAATGAGGATGCAGGAGAAAAGGAATATTTATACATAGTTGAAGGGGAGTGTTAGCATTGACATAATAGAAACCAGTATGGAGACTTCTCAGAGAGAGAGAGAGAGAGAGAGAGAGAGAGGAGAGACAGACAGACAGACAAACTAGAATTATCTAGTGACCCATCGATCTCTGTACTGAGTATAGATGCAAATGAAATAACTAGATCAATAGATATCTGCTCATTGTAGCATACGTCATGACAGCACAGACGTGGAAGCAACTGAAGCTCGGCTGGCTGGTAATGGACAAAGAGATTGTGGTACAGTATACGTGTACCAGGGAATACTATCTAACAGTGAAAAGAATGGAGTCCTGTCATTGACTCCAGTGGAGATGGAACTGGAGCTAGTGATTCTAGGTGCAGGAGACAAGTGCCAATATCATGAGGGGGACCTGTGACCTCTTCGTTGCTGCATGTCACTGAACCCTTGATATGGCGTTAGAAATACGGGAATTGACCTTCATAGCCCACCAACGAGGCGTCTCTGATTCCAACTAATACCATATGGACTCATATTTATTTCCTTAACCAATACTCAATATCATCTCCCCTGCTACTCAGTGAAATGCTTCATTGTTCACAAAGAATCTACATGTATTCCTCACAATTCTCAAGATTCAATATTGACTCTTTAGAGTTAAGTAATATAGTTACTTTATAAACATTGAAATCAGAGCCCTAGATTTTTCTTCCTTCCCCTTCTCTCCTTTCATGCTCTCACTTCCTTTCTTCACTTGTCAGTCAAATGTACCCTGGTCTTGCACTCTACCTCAGTGTTTCTCAACCTTCCTAATGCTGTGACCCTTTAATACAGTTCCTCATGCTGTAGTGACCGACAACACTAAAATTATTTCCATTACTACTTCCTAACTGTAATTTTCCTACTGTTATGAATCATAACTTAAATAGCTTATATACAGGCTATCTGATATGGGACATCATGAAAAGGTTGTCCAACCGCCCCTAGGAGGTCACAACCCACAGGTTGAGAATCTCTGCCTTACAATCTTACTTGTATTTCAATGGGATCCGTGGCCATTGTGGCTCTAAAAGGAGAGTCCCTCAAAAGCATTGAAGAGCTCCTGTCCTTCAACAGAACCTGAGTCTGCAATCTATTTTCAAGCAATGTCCCTGCATCCAGGTCCGTGCTTTAACACACACACACACACACACACACACACACACACACACACACACACACACACACACAAATAATATCCCAGTAAAGAAATCTCATAATAATTTGGCAATAAAAGAGCCAGTTCCAAACACACTCTGTTTCCTTCAAAGCAGGTCCTAAGCCATTCAGCTGATCCCATAGAGGATCGACAACCTCTTACAGCCCTCCTGATTCATTTTGCCTTTCCAGTAGAGGGCTTTTTTCCCTTCTCCTTATGCCTCCACTTTTGTTTTTCTTTCGACTCCTCTGGCAAGCTGGGATTTATGAGGGACATAATGTTCTGTAGCCTCTCAAAGATGGAGGTGTATTTATTATCCTCTCGCACTGCCCTCACAGGCCCTTCATTTTTCAGGCCTCTGTTGGAGGACTTCCACCGCTGGTAAGAGTTTGAGGAAGGTTTCCATAAAGGGGCTCCTGGAATACTTCAGCAAGCACAAATCAGATTTTCAACAACAGCTAAATGACTTCTTCCCAGTGCTGAGGCACCGACATGCACCAGAGGAATGTTTATAATAGCTTGGAGGGCCTGTACTTCATAGAGGCAAGATTCATTTCGGCACACTGCTGTTTCCTCCCTTATAGTAAAAAATAGACTCTTTTGAAATCTGTTAGGAAAATTGGCCCCTTGCACTTCATCTTATAAGAAAAATTGTAACAAATGCTGATTTCTAATAAAATACATGCATAGGGACCCCTACATACAGAGAAAACAGAACATAAATGAACTCACTGCCACAAAATGCTTCCATAATTTTTTTTGAAAAATTAGAATATAAGCTGTTCATAATTTCATATAAATAAAGATTTCTGACCCAGAAATACCACATGTATCCTCTTGTCCAGATGATAACAAATGAACAAATGGGGACTTAAGAAGGCAAAAAAGCTTAGCCATAGCTACCACAACTACTTGGGAACTGAATGCCATTTTTTCCAAGGCACAAGTGCAGCTGAATGAAAACCTGTGACTATGTTTTCTTCTTTGGTCACCAATTATAAAGCAACGACCTTAGAAATGTTGCCCCTTTCTCTTTTTAGTCATTACTAGGAGTAGAACCAGGGCCTTGCAGACTAGGCAAGCACTCCACCTCTGAACTACATCCCCAGTTCACCTCTTGCTATACATGGTTGGAAGATACTTTAAACCTGACCCATGGTCAGTAGTAACGGGCTCAGTGGCAATCAGCATCAATTTCTTAGAGTTCAGGGCCTGTCACCCCCTCATCTTACGGATACAACTTTTGTACAGTTAAATCTTGAAGTACCCATGTGATATTTGTGTCAATATCTCAGCAGTATATTAACTTGGCATCTATTGGACTAGTCTTACAGTCACTTCTAAGTAATCACTGCCGCTGCTTGTTGGAGAATCCACGAAGTACTGTTGACTATACAAAGAGCAGCTCAACTGGAAATACGGCACTATCTTTATGGCCTGCAGACACCTGGTCAACAGCAACCGTGGGGACTGTGCTGATTGTGTTTTTGTCAAATACATTGGCGCCATTAGAAGAGGACACCTCGCTTGAGAAAACACTTCCATCACATTGGCCTGTAGGCAAGTCTATGAGACATTTTCTTGATTGGCCATCCATGTGAGTGAGTGCATCCCACTTTAAGTGGTGCCACCAGGGCACGTGGTTCTGAGTGGTATAAGAAAGCAGTCTGAACAAGCCATTGTCAACGTCTAGTGTGTTGGGGTCCTTGGGTAAGGGTCTCGTGCAAATCAGGACACAGGGGATTCAGAGTATGAACAACTGCATAACAAGCTTTATTTTGTATGGCTTTTTATACAGACTAAAAAGCATTACCTCAACTCTGAAAACCCCCCTTAGTCACGTACATGATCATGAGAAACTCCTGCCTCACCTTGCAAGAAACAATACCTCAATTAATAACAGTAATAAAAATTAAAAGAAGTCCATAGAAACAAGGCCAAAAGTATACAGAAGCAAAGCACTCCTTTATAACTGGTAGAGCATGAAGAACTGAGATCAAAGGCCACTTCCCTATCCGGGGTACAGATTCTGACAGAACGTTTGAGAAGTGGGCAGAGAAAGTTTGCTTTCATCTATCCTTGGTTTGCCAGCAACTGTTTCCCAACCTTGTCTCATCCGTCCCAGGAGGAGCCTGCACTCTAAGCCAGTTCTGTGTCTCCACAAGCCATTAGGAGTAAGCCAGTACCCAGCACTCCTTCATGGCCTTGGCTTCAGCTCCCACTTT
This sequence comes from Ondatra zibethicus, assembly GCA_004026605.1. Taxonomy (NCBI): domain Eukaryota; kingdom Metazoa; phylum Chordata; class Mammalia; order Rodentia; family Cricetidae; genus Ondatra; species Ondatra zibethicus. Next base: position 4,903 of record PVIU01027183.1, on the reverse strand, counting down.
GAATTTCTGCCCTGACTTCATTGCATAGTGAACTGTAAGTTGTAACATGAATAAACCCTTTCCTACCCAAGTTGTTGGTCATGGTGTTTATCAGAACAATAAAAAGTAAACCAAGACAGGGGTTCGACATGGGACCCCGGGCTTCTGACGTAGCTGCTTGCTCTTCTTTCACCCTGCACTCACCAGCTTTGAGATTTTTGTTGCTGTTTTCCTTATTGCTGTGATTTGATACTTCTTTTCATTAATTTTTGAAGCAGGGTCTCTCCGTGTTGGCCAAGATACCCTTAGTCTTGCAATCCTTCTGCTCCAGCTCTTCAAGCGAGTGTTTACTGGAGCCTTGACTTGCTAACCAGCTTTCCCTGCTTTCCTTTGATGGGATAGATTATGTTGACTATAGCTCAACCATTTACATGATTTCCTCCCATTGATAGGTTTCCTGGCTGTTTCCATATTCCATATAGTCCAGATGCTTAGTAAAGGAACATAGTATTACTGACCTTAGGCAGGGAGTTCAGTTCGGCACTGTAGGGAGTGTATGATGCCATCGGGGCAGCAGACTTACAAGCAGAAATTCAGTGAGGCAACTATTAGACACACTTCTAAGTCAGACATGTCTATCCCTGTACTTCCGTCCCCTTCATTTCTTCATACAAACACTTATGCCTGTAAAAATCGAAGTGTTTGAATGAATAACATCTATCTGTCAAACCTGACTGACAGATAGGAACATTTCTGAATCCCAGTAGTAAACTGAACTTTGGCTTAAATTTATATTTTTTGGCATAAATTAGCTTTCTCATAACTAAAATAATAGTTGTAAGTTCACCTAGAAGATTTTATGTTATTGTAACTTGGACACTGGACATGACTAAGTTTTCTACCATGGGAGAAATTACCAAGGCCTATGCTGATTGCACGCTAGAAAACAAAGATCACCCTTGAGTTAGGCTATCTCCACTCTACAATAACTACCCTAAAATTCTGACCTTTGAACGAAACATGTAGGCCACAGCTCCTTCTGTAAATACGTTATAACCCCAAGTGTTGTGTTTAAATATCCATTTTCAATTACCTAAAAATCTGTTTTCTCATTTATTTACTTGAAAAACATATTGGTTTGTTTTCATAATGCTGGGAAAGAAGAAACCTTTCTTTTCTATCAAATGGTAGCTATTCATAACAATTGCCTACTCTATGCTTTGATTCACGACTCACCATTCTCAACCTACCCACGCAGAAGGTGCACGTACAGCTCTGCTGGTCCAGAACCTGTGTTCCTTGCCAGAGGTGCTGGGTATGAACTTACTCAGGCCAAATAGCTGCTCCAAGACAGTGATTTAGAAAGAAACTTCTCACATTTATTGGAAAACATGAAAATGCAATTATGCAATTTGCAATTAAAATGAGGCTTTGGGTCTTTAAATTTAAATTGCTGAATCTCTTAACATATTGCCTTATATATTTTGTGTTTCCTGTGATTATATCTCCTCTGTGAGGCAGAGACCAAACATTAAACTTGTCAAATCCCCCATGGCTATTTTTATGGTACCTATGCACAGCACTGCCTACTGCCTATTGACTTAAAATGAGTGCAAAGCACTTACATTTTAATTGCACTTTTTTTTTAAGATTAAATTGAGCCCTCCAACCGAATACAGAAAGGCATAAACACAAAGCTATTTACCATTTTTTATTCTCTGAGAGTCTGTTTTGAGTTTTGAAAGATCTTTATAAAAAGCTAAACTTCTGGCTTTCTATTCACTCAGAAATATTTGAAGTACAATAGAAAACAAAACTCTGTGGAGACTAGTGCAAAAGTTGCAGTCAGCAGTCTTAGAGTCTTCCAACAGCTTCACTTGAAATTGTCCCTTCCCCAAAATAATTATCCTTAATCAGAACTCTCTCCTGAGGGCACAAGATGTTTCTAGGCAAATACTACTGAGGTAAATGTTTGGAAGAAACCGTGTCATTGAAACTCGTGTTATCTGCTCAGGAGCAATCCCCTCTTGGAGTTTGGTCATCATAGAAAAACCTGGACCAGGACAGTGGTCCAGTAGAAGAGGCAGCATCTTCCTACTGACTTTTACGTTGAAACTTAATGATTCTATTCACATCTTTATTTATTTTCCTGAGTGGAAGAAAGGAGAAGAAGCCCAGTGTTCTGTTGTTAAATGGTGGTGGGAAAGAAAACAGGTTCTGGCTACCAGGACTCCATTTGTAGGATGTACCACTTGGCATTTTAGTGGGTACGGTTGTTTGACTGAGAAAAGCCTCCATAAGCTTATATGTTCGAATGTTTAGTTCCTAGTTAGTAGAACTGTTTGGGAAGGGTTAGGAGGTGTGGCCTTGTTGTAGATGTACATCACAAGGAGTGGATAGGGATATAAAGCTCTCAGCTAGCTACTGCTCCAGAGTAATGCCTGTTTGTGGCCATATTCCTTATCGTGATGACCATGAACGAAACTTTTGAAACTGTAAGTGAGCCCCCTTAAATGCTTTGTTTTATAAGTTACCTTGACCATGATGTCTCCTTCTAGCAAGAGAGCAGTGATTAAGACAGTAGATGTCATTTGCAGGGCCACCTGTCAACTTAAGTCACTAACCTCTGGAATTTCTTGCCTCTTTTCATCCATTGGCAATACTTGACTCAAGACAGCTGTGCTTCTTGTACACTCTTATTTTAAGCACTACTTTAAAAAAAATAATACTCATAGGGAAATCTGTTCTTCAAGGGCCAATAAGAATCCCATATTCTTCCTGATACTTTCATTAGCTAAAGAACTTGCTGGTTGTATAATGCTACATTTCCAACACTTAAGATACCAAGGCAGAGGGACTGCTACTGGTTCAAGGTCATCCTAGGCTACATAGTAAGTTCCAGGCTATCATAAGCAACATAGAAAGATCTTGTCTTAGCTGAAAGAAGCTCATGGGAACTCATGAACTCTAGACCAACAGCTGTGGAGCTTGCATGGGAACAAACTAGGTCTTCCACACGTAGGCTATAGTTGTGTAGCTAGGTCTGTTTGAGTCCTGGCAAAGCTAGCTATTTGGAGCCCATTCCCTAAGGTAGGATGCCTTGCTTAGCCCTGATGAAGGGGAGAGAGGCTAGGTCTTACCTCAACTTAATATGTCAGGCTTTGTTGATTCCCCATGGGAGGCCTTACCCTTTCTAGGAAATGGATGTGGCATCAAGGGTGAGGTATAGGATATTGGGGGGGGGAACCGTGGTTGGTATGCCAAATTAATAAAAATTTTTAAAAAGGCAGATCCTGTCTTAATGCAAACAAACAAAAATGAATCTTAAAAACAGCTCTCCTTCCCTTCAACTGTACTTCTCTATTCTGTAGTACTTGTAGATTCCATAAGTATACATCTTATTCTCCTCATCAGTATTTGCATGAAGATGTGAAATCTTCCATGTTAGATCATAAATTCCCAGTAGGAGGAGACCAGATCTTCTATGATGTAACATGAGTGCCAGCTTGCTGCAGTTTCTGTCCTGCCCAGTTCCCACAGTCAATAAGCCCCAAAGAAAATCACACAGAGGTCTCCATAAATTATAAACTGATTGGCCCATTAGCTCAGGCTTCGTATTAGCTCTTATAACTTATATAGCCCATTATTCTTATCTATGTTAGCCACATGGCTCAGTACCTTTTTCAGTGGGGCAGGTCACATCTTGCTTCTTAGGTGGTTGAGACAGGAGTGTGGAGGAATGGGTTTCCTCCTTCCCAGAATACTCCTGTTCTCCTTGCCCCGCCTCTACTTCCTGTCTGGTTGTCCCACCTATACTTCCTGCCTTTCTACTCACCAATCAGTGTTTATTTAAAACATAATTGACAGAATACAGAATTGTTCCACACCACTTCCCCCTCTTTTTTTTTAAACAAAGGAAAATATCTATAGTCCATTTTTTGGTAGTGTGGGTGTAGTAGTCTAGGCTACTTCCTGCTGGTTGGGGGAGCTGATAATCTTATGGGGACCTAAAGAAAATTTAGAATTATGATGAATTATGATACTGACTAGAGTATCCTGTGAGTCTTGATCATCTCAGGCATCAGTCTTGAACCTGTTCTGAATGTATAATTGTGACATCTGGGCCATCTGTTCCTACTGGAGATTTCTCAGGTGGTCTTCCTTGATCAAACCTGATTTTTCTTAACTCAGAATGAATCCACAGCCTCTCATTTCCTGTGGAAACAAAAGCAAAATCTCTTCTTCAAAGTAACATACCTTTTTACTTCAATTTTGAAGTCAAGGTATTTTCAAAATACCTATCTTGGATTAATTCAGCAGCATTTATAATCAAGTATCTTTTAGCAGCTGTTGCTCCTTCCTCAGCATTCAAACAATTCAAAGACAGCATTATAACATACAGTATCAAGATTCTCTGTGTATTTTTCATCTTTACATGGCTTTATTTTAACCTCTATTTCATTTATTTTTACTTTTTGGCTTTTTGAGATAGGTTCTCTGTGTATCTTTGTCCTGGAACTCACTTTGTAGACCAGGCTGTCCTTGAACTCACAGAGATCTGCCTGTCTCTGCCTTCCAAGTGCTGGGATTAAACGTGTGTGCAACAACACCTTGAATTCACAGAGGTCTGTCTGACTCCCAAGCGTTGAGATTAAAGGTGTGTACCACCACACCCAACTACTCTCTTTCTTTCTTTTTTAAGGACTTTAACCTTTTTTTCTCTCCCAAGCCAGCATATATTTTTAACACACAGTAAACCATTTAGTGGTTTTTTTCTTTGAATCTCTCTTTACTGTATATCTCTCTTTTTCTGACTATACGAGTCTTTAATTTACCAAGCAATATGGGTAGGATTAAAGCCATGGCTTTGACAGCTGGATCCAGCCCATTCCTTAGCTTTCTGTGATTCCAGCCTCAAGTTTAT
>PVIU01027182.1:0-20861 GCA_004026605.1 Ondatra zibethicus | reverse complement strand
TGAAGTTTGCATGCAAATGGATGGAAATAGAAAACGCTATCCTGAGTGAGGTAACCCAAACCCAGAAAGATGATTATGGTATGTACTCACTCATTAGTGGACCCTAGCTATAAAATAAAGGTCACCAAGCACTTAGCTCGCAAGCCCAGAGAAGCTGAATACCTAGGTGAACCCAAAGAAAGCATACGCAGAACCTCCTGGAAGTTGGAAGCAAACAGGATCATCAAGCAAAAGTTTCAAATATATGTTTTAAGAATCAAAAACGACAGATCCCAAGATGAGCACTCCGGCTATGAGCATCCCTTATGATGCGAGGCATAAAGCCCGAAGTCAAATGTTTCTTACCTAACATGAGTTTGGTATTCAAATTCTGAAATAGCAGATTTTCATCGAAAACCCTACTCCTTTTACAATATTATGTTTTGTACTCCAAACCTTCCTTTTAACTACTGCTGTCCGTAAGGAAACCCCCCTCTTCCTGGAATTTTTTAGCAATAAAGAAATGATTGCATTAATTCTCCCATAATACAACATGTCTATATGCCTGCCAAGTTGGATGAATTTACCCGTTTAAGTCCACCTTCATTTGGGCTATGGAATATCACTCTAAAACCTTTCACTAATAGGGAAATTCCAGGTAGTTTTGTATGTTTGTGACAACAACTAATGAATAAAGCAGGCAGGGATTTGGAAAGAATAAGAAGTAAATGTGAGGATTTGAAGGGAATAAATAGAAGGAGGAAATAATTTGATTATATTATAAGCTCAAAAAGTAATCTTTAAAGTCATATTTATAGCATTTCAATGAGGTTTTAGAATCCAATTGAACATGTAATGATGAAAAACTAAAAACAAAAACAAAGAAAGACATTCTGCCACACTATTCTAGAAAATTCAAGGGAAAGTCTGGACAGCAGATATCTAGATTATTCTGAGGTTATAATCACTCTGTTCTTATTGTTTTGGCAATCTTTTCAAAAAATAGATACATTAGTTTGATTTGAATTCAAACAAGCAATGAATGCACTTTTACTATAATTATAGCCTATGAAAATTATGAATTACTTTTCTGAGTTCATACCTGGCAAATTTAAATGTGTCCTTTAAGTAAAGAGAAATGGTCATTGCTAGAAATATATTCTTGAGTGATATTTACCTCTATTAAGAGTTAAAATTAAAAATTTACTTGTTATTCTTCAAAACAGGAATCTTTAAGAAACTATTGCAAAAATATTATAACCTTTACATAAAGAATAAAGATGATGATTCAGAAACACTTCTTACACCATCAAAAAACACACCCAAAAAAGGATTGAAACACATATCCAAAAAAATAAGTGACAAATTCATAGAATTGAAAGTTACCAAGAACATGAAGTTCTATAATATGAAAAAAAAAGTATAGCAATCTAGTCTTAGGTAGGATATTGCTGATGAGGAAAACATAGGAAAGAACCTCAGTTCTTATTTATTATATATTTGCTATAAAATCAACAGAAAATGTTGGTTCATTGTTTTCCTTTAAGACAGGATCTTCTATATCTCAGGTTAGCTGGAAACTCTGTATGTGACCAAGTCTATGGGACATTGTACTCAAGAAGTACCATCATCCGGGGCTCACAAATAGTGGAATGACATGGCAGTACTCTAGAGAACTTCCCTGGGACAGTATTTAAAAATTATTTCAGTGACTAAACAATAAGTGACATGGTGATCTCCAGAGAAAAGAACTCAAGAAGTAAAAAGATATGATGTAAGACCAAGTCCCTAAGATTCTCTGCATTCTGACTATCGTCAGCTCTTGCCAGCAATAGTGATTTTAAAAGTTCAGGTTTCATAGAAGAATTGGCATAGGAAAAACTACACAACAACACTCATTTTTAAAATTCCAACATTCCCAATATAAATAGCCTAAAATTTGTGCCTTTGAATTCTTCACGAACTGGGAATCTGATAATTCATTTATCTCATTCTTTTAAGATTTATTTTGTTAATTATGTGTATATATGTGCTCCTGAGTTTAAAAGTTCCCTGGGAGGCCAGCTGGATTGGGTTCCCTTGAGCTGTGGTTACAGTTAGTTATGCGCTCCCTGATTGGATACTGTGAACCAAATTCACATCCTCTGCAAAACAGTGACTGTTCTTAATTGCTGAGCTCGCTCTAGACCCTATGGTAAAATATATAAAAATAATATGATGAGCAAAAATAATTGAATTACTTTATCTCTCTGAATGATACCATTTTACTATGAACAGTGAACAAGAACCAGTTTAAAACAAATCTCAAGAAAGAAGGAGGTGTTAGTGCCCACTGAGATCTGAACTTGGCTACTCAGCCTATTTCATGTTATAATTTCCAATCATAAAAATCTTAAAGTGTTCTCATGATTTGGATATAACAATTTTTCCTGTGTTCATATAGTAATGCAACTATCTAAATGAGCCAATTTTGATGTGAAAAATACTTTAAGTCATATCGTTTAACAATAAGATAAAACTTCATATGTGCTTGCAAAGTGAAGAAAATTACACACACACACACACATTATATACATATACAAAACAAAATATTGCAGGACCCAAAGAAAATTACTTAAGGACAATCAAGTCACACATCTTTTCGTAACAACAATCTTTCTTCAGACACTTGTTTTATATTTATATACACTCTTTGGCAATGTTTTCATCTTTATGTGATCTCTAATTTCTGTGTGACTGAACTAATTTTTATAAACAAGAATATAATACAAAAGAATGTTAACCTTTTAAAATATTTAAATGGGGTTTAGCTTATTTTGGAGTTTCTGTTTGGTTGTTTGCTATTGTTACATAGGACACATTTATTAAATTTGTTACTGATCACTGTTTTTTATGACATTATCTGTTCATTTTAATTTTTATGGTTTCAGGGCATAGTTTGGATTTTCAATATCCTGAAGACAGGAGGCCTAAATGGACGCAACATTAAAAGCATGTTTGTTGCTATTGTTGAGAGGTCTTCTCAGTGCACATTAGAATTATGTTCAAAAATCCACCAGTGTTTTATTTAATTTTTTCATGTAAATCACAGACCTAGTGAAAAAGATGTAACAGTCTGAAAACTCATTTTCACTCCTAGGACTCAATAGTTACGTCATAACGGAAAACAAGAAGTGCACCTGGAGTAGCCACAGGCTGAAATGAATTTCCTAGCTTTTGTTATTGTTGCATTTCCTGCTGCAGTTTCCAGGGCAATGCTTCTGGCCCTCTGATTACCTATAGACCCCCGTCACTGGGAAATCTGACCAGCAATTAGGAGCTCTGCATTTAGGTTCTTCCTGACTGTGTACATAGCCCATGTTTTCCAGTGTTAGTGGAGTGAAATGTTACCTCATTACATCACAGGCAGCCACCAATGAAGCAATTTTGTGATATTGTTTTCCTGTTATACCACTTTCAAGTAATTCAATTATCTTTAAAGAAAAATACTCTATTTTTGTTAGAACTCTAAATCCAACATAGACTTCTTGAAAACAAAGTCTAAGACTCATATTGCTATTAACAACTAAAAAATAATATTTGATCCCCCAAACAAAAGCATGGCTTCTCTGTCCAATTTGATGTCTTTTTCATGCTGCCTCAGTGATGGCCAAATAATTGGTTGTTCACTTGTGTGCTTGTCTCCCCCGACAGTTCCACAGATGCCCTGAACAATACTCCAAAGACTGCTTTCAGTAGGGCAAACCCTCATTAATCATTCCTGCTGACAGCACAAGGGGACACCTGCATCTGGTGAAGGAGTCCAGCCATGGCTTCTGCGAGTGAGGATTAAAACCAACCCAAGGTGTGGGAGGCCATTTCTAACAAGAATGTGGAAAATAATGACAATAGCAACACACACAGAGAGACAGAGAGTGAGAGACAGACTCCAGATAACAAATATGCATCCTAGATTGTCACGTTCATCTATTAAATATCTTGGACTGAAGTTGTGGCTCGTGTTCCCATTATAACACCATTCTACAGTATCGGAGGAAGAACCACACAAAACTGTGACAAATAGCTGCTAAATTCTTCATGCTCCCATCGAGCAATGTTAGCATTAAATACTGATGAACTGTCACATGATTTTCATTTAGAAATGATGGCAGCTTCAGCTTCCTATTTCATGGTACTCATAAATATTTCTCCCACTATATTTCACAAGTAGAATATATGAAATATACAGTTTTTAGTAAGGATTCTTGCTCCTGTATGATGGCTTTCTTTTATTGAAATAATAAATATTACTTCTTCAAAGGAAGGGTTAAAGACATTGGAAAAACTTCTAGGAAATAATATATGATTAACATAACATATAAAACTATTTAGTTTCCCAGAAAACAAGGCCTTTCTTTGCCTTGTTACTATTTTCCAGATGGTATGAATCATGCAAAAGATCAGAAATAATGAATTCTAGTTTATATAGTGTAGGTTTGTCTTGACTAAAACTATGTAAACTTTCAGAACAAAGGAGACCAAAGAATAAAATATCCACAAGCTGATAGCAACCACATATTCAGGAATTACAAAATTAACACAACATTTGAAATTGCTAAATGTCCTGAAAACAATGGCAGGTGATTTAACAAGCCAGTAATAAACATTTCTCTGTGTCAACTTGAAATTAATTTTTATCACTAATACAAAATTAGAATGTTAAATGACAAATGTAAGAATATATGTAATTTCATATTGATATCGTTGGTTTGGAAATATAATCAAGTTTAGCTTTTTATAATAGTATGCAAAGACACCTGTTAGGTAGAATATAAAGTTTCCCAAGTTGAAAATCTAGCCTCTGTTACATTTGAATATGTAGACATTTGGGGACAGGTTAGTTGGTTGTTTCTTTGGATGCAGGGTTTCACTCCACAGTCCTGGCTGACCTAGATCTCACTATGTAACTCAGGCTGGCTTCAGAATTTCAGAGACCCACATACTTCCCCTGCTGAGTCCTGTTCTTAAAGATGTGTGACACAACTTCCAGCTGCCACCTTAAACACACAGACAACGGTAAGTCACTACAACACCTTGTAACCTTAGAATCAACTACAGTATTTAATTTAAAAGAATGTCTAGGGAAGTAAAGTCAGAAAGGTGGGGTATACACTGAGGAGAGATAGTTAAATCACCAGAACAGCAAGCATGCAAATACTTTTTACTACTTTGAAATGCATTCAAGGGACACTTCAGTGTCTCTTCGGATTTCCAATTTGCCATGCTTTTCAACTTCCTAAGGCTCTGCCCCTGGCAGGGGCTAGTGCCACAATGCAGTTGGAGGTTTCGTCAAGAAATGTGTCTGTATTTTGTGGGTATGCTGGTAGCTCCTGTTTGGCATTTATAATCCTCAGCTAAGTGAGCTTTGTACCACATATCATACTTATAAATGAGACATACTTCTTCTTAAAAAATCAGAACCAAGATTTATGGTATCTGTATTTACTACTAGGATCTGTAGAAACCTAAAGTGTTCTTCAGAAGATCTTCACTAAATCCCGAAAATAAATGAACAGTTTCTCAGGTGGAGGAAAATAAGGGAGAAACAGATGGAAATGAGAGGGAGGGAGGGATGGAAGGGGAGAAGGAGGGATGGAGGAAGGGAGGAAGAAGACAGGAGAAATGAAGGGAAGGAGGGAGGGAAGGAAGGAGTAATATGGAAAGAGTGAGAATTGTATAAATGGCAATTGGAAAATGATGAAAATTTTAAGTAAACATGAAGAAAAGGAAGAAAAATTTTACTACTTTAAGAAAAGACCAGAGGTTTACTTCAAATTTAAATATGGATTTTAGATCTGTTATTTTCATCAAAACTGTACCAGAAAATAATATATTAATTACATATATATTAAATAGCAGTACTAAAATCATTTAGATGTAATTATTCATAAAAGTTCCATTTATGAAACAGAGAGTTCAGCTGTAATTACCATTGTAAATAGTATAGTTATTTCCTTTGAAATTTATGTTTTTCTATATTTAGTGATAATCATTTTACAAGCCTCAGGAACATCTTACTTTAAACCTTATTTCAGCCAACCAAATGAAGTTGAAAAGGGGGTTGCTAATAAATTTTTCAAACACAATAAGAGACCCATCAAAGCATATTGATTATTCATTCTGTAATATCTTACAAATCAATAAGCTTTTATTTCTGAATTAAGCTTTATAATTCTGAATTTATATAATTAAACATATATTATCAAACCCAAATATTAGATGTCGCTCTGTATCTTGAAAGTAAAATCAACCGCAATGACTTACATCCAATCACTTTATATAAAGCACCAAGATTTTCACATTGAAATAATACTAATACTGTCCAGAGTAATAATTTAAAAGTCATAATTTTAAGTGATAATTGATCCTATTTTGTGTTGGGAGAGATCAATCGTGAAAAGTTATATGGCTACATCAGATCACACAGGCAACACTTGAATGCATGCATCTACTGCTACATACAGACATGACGTCAGAGTTCATGCATTACTTGGCACATCCCGGGATTCGAATATACAATGGTCATCAAGTCAGATACAGCTAACTGGTGGCTTTGGTGAATAAATATTAATTGGAACAAAGTCCTACAGATCATACAGATCTCTTTACATATTGTCTATGGATGTCTTTGTGTACAGCAATGAGATGTGTAGAGATTATGTGACCCACAAAGCTAAAAGGATTTACTATTTATAGTTCATTTATAGAGAAGTTTGCTAAACCCTAAATCGAAGTTTGCTACATTTTAACTTGGATAATATACTAAGTGTAGCTGGAGAAAAAGGGCATTAACACAGATTGGATTGTACCTCAATTCTATGTCAAAAACATTGTTTTGGACCTAGCTTCTTTTAAACCATGAACAAATTGAAATTAAGTCACTATGAAATTTTTTATGACTGTGCCAAACAGTATTATGGGCAGAATCTGACTTTGAATCTGACTCCAGAGGAAATATAACATAAAATTGAATAATAAAGTAAAGAAATAAAGTCAAATAATGGAACAGGAAAGGTTAAGTGGGATGGGGGTGAGAAGGAAGAGCAGAGAAGATAATGATGGAGAAATAATTAACAAAAAAGGCATTTGGAAAGAGTCACATGGAAACCTACTATTATAGAAACTTCATAAAAGAACACAAACTCATATAAGAAGAGTTAAATTGGATTACCCTGTAACATAACAGCAATGTCCCTACTAGCTACCACATGCTAAAAATGAAAGACTCCCTGTTGTTAATTGGTTAACATTCAACCAATGTCTTAGAGTTGTTAGGCTATGAGATCCTATAGACTCCCAAACATTTCAGACTTCTGTCCTTTCTTTTGGATATCCTATAGAACTTGATGGTAAGATCTAATGCTGAAGGCGCATAGAGTTGGGTCTTAGAACGTGGAGAAATCAAGAGGATACTGACATAGGAGCTTCCTACCTACTGGCTAACTTTCATAGTGCTAGAATGTGCTATGTACACTACTAGAAAAGAAAATTAATCATAAATTTTATCCAACTGAGAACTAATTGAGCTACAATAATTACAAGCAAGTGCAATGGTCAGAGGAATGTCATTGGAATGACTATTTTCTGACTATATTTAAAACCCATTCCAAAAAAAATAAAATCCATACCTGGCACTATTATCTGACCAAGAACCTGTGACTAAATAGGGCATAGGCCTTAGGGGAGACCTACAATGGCTATTCTGCTAAAGGACCAAAGTATTAAACTAACTTTTAATTAGTTATTGTTATGCCCATAGAGGAGAGTACCTCTGAAGTCTCATTCTGAAAGCTCTTTTAAAAAAAATAGATAGTGATTAGCAGAGAAATTCAAATGATCAATGTGCCAAGAGTAAGACACTGAAGAACATTTATCTATAAGTGGGACATTGATACCATACCTCCCCTCCTAAGACTCATTGGGGAAGAAGTAGTAGAACGAGGGTAAGAACCAGAGATGGTAGGTGACTGCAGGAAAACTCTTCCAGACACAACAGCACAGACTGGACATGATAGAGTCAAAAATATTAAAAACAAGAAGACACAAAGACAGGTTAGTAGGGAAGGAGGTGGATTGGGAGGAGCTGGCAGAGTAGACAAGTATGATCAAAATAATTTCCAATGTGCTAGTTTTTGTTTTAATGCTATATTTTATTATTAATCATTAAAAGTCTGTTTAGTTTTCTAACGAGAGAAAGGAAGTCAATCTGGATGGGAGGGGGAGGGAAAGAACTGAGGAGTAGAAGGACAGGAAACCATAATCAGGATATCTAAAATACATTTTCAATAAAAGAAAAAGTAAATTCTCAAAGAACTAATAAAGAAAGAAAATAAACACTATTATTCATACTGAAACACATAATAATTTAAAAATAAAAATTTATCTCAACAATATATAATACATATTATTAAAGCTGAGGGTAAATTTCTATTTTTTACACAAAACCAGAATAACACAAGAACCAATTATAGAAACAGAATTTCAGAAAAATATAAAAATTATAATTTGCAAAAACTGTAGTCAATGGATGCAGGAAACAGTCAACCATATAACCAAATAAGCAAGAGGCATCCAAGGCAGAGGCCCAAATCTGGACTGCTAAAGGAGAAAAAATAAAACATAATCTGTAAGAGCAGCCAAACAATGGAGGGAGAGGGAAATGTCAAATGATGAAAGCCAAAAGAAAATTAAACTAGAAAGAAGCTGATACTAGAACTGTGGTTCTGCACTTCTTCACTCTATGTGTGCCAAGTTGAGTAATGAAACAAAGTATACAGGTTTTGTTAAATTTCAATAATTCAAAGATAAAGGAGCACACCTAAAATCTTCCATAGATGGAAAAGATTTAATAAACCATGGTATTCAAAAGCTAAGCATTTCAAAAGCATAATTTATGTTAAAAGGCAATAGATGCATGCCCTCAACATCGTGAAGAAGTTAATTCTCTGAACATGCTATCTATCAGTCAATGGTCAGAATAAATTAAAATGATTTTGTTCCAGTAGAAGATTTAATAGTTTAACAACATCTAGCGAATCATTAAGAGTCAGAATCTTCAAGAAAACAGAAAGGATCCTGACTCAGGCAGAAAATTTCAGTTAATGCCTGCCAAAAAAGTAAACACTGAAGAAAACTGAAAGAAATATAAAAATGTAAAAACATGGACACTCTTTCATGAAACCATGCTTACACTCGGCTTGACACTGAAAAAATAGTTATATAACCAATAAAATATCCTTCATATTAGCAATTATTATATTTAGAGACAAAATATGTTTAACGTTTAGAAGTTCTAGTTACATTTACACTTCAAACTTTGTCAAAATGAAACCAGAAATTATGAAAATTTAAGGTGCTGAAGTGCAGCTCAGGTGGGACAGCACTTCACCAAATAACACAAACGCCGGGATTCAGGACTTTACACAACAGTCACAGGCTTGGTGGCACACACCTGTGACTCCAGCACTCGAAAGGTGGAGGCAAGAGGGTCAGAAGTGTGAAGTCAGGCTTAGCTACACGGCCAGTTAAAGACTACCCTTTCAATCAAAATACTGATTATCAGAAGTAAGAAAGGAGGAGGGAATTAACTTTCTAAATGTTTAAAATATCTAGTATTATCATGCAAAAATGCTTAAGAATGATCAATTAAAATTAGTGTTATTTAAAATATGTAATGGTAATAAGATCATGCTGTAAAATTAAAACTAAGGAAGACTACTTTTGAAATGGGATAAAATTTATAGGGTAAATATCTCTTATTTATTTATTTGAATTATTTTCACATACATCAGTACTAATTCATGAGTAACTTTTGCTGCGATAAAAGGACAAAATCAAAGCATGGATAGCAGTTTTCATATATTTTTAACAGAAATAATACATATGTTCACTCTTCTAGTTTTGCCCCACCTAGAATATAATAGTGTTGATTCTAAGAGCTTGGGAATTTATAAAAAAGAAGTGCCCAACATTGGTAATTCACACTAGTCCAGCTGTTGTCAAAGTATAAAGCTGGAATCTGATTGCATATACCTGGGGTCTAGCAATTGGGAAGCAAGGGGGAAAAAAAAAGATTCCCTGTAATTGAAGGCCAGCTAGTTCGAGGTTAACCATAGCTATTTAGTATCTCTATATAGTAGAACACACTGTCTTTTAAAACTACAAAAAGGAAAGAAAGCCAAAACAAACAGAATACAGTAGTAAAAAAATGCCCTTTATAAAAATGTCAAGATTATGTGTAAATGTACCACATTTTCTTTATACAAAAAAAAAGTAAAGTTTAACTAGTAGACACTGAACTGGCAAGGTGAAACAATACCTTTAAATATGGATCTTACTTTTTCTGGACAATCTGATAAGTTACATAAACAATAATAAATATAGATATATTTGTTATTTTAACAAATATCTATTAAATGCCTAGCATATCATATGAGCACATGGTTGTTTACTTTGCTACTGAATTCTCCACCTCTTCCAATCAAGTCAGTATATGATTTCTTTAGCTAAAGAATACTTTTAGTTTTGCTTTAGAAATAGAAACAAAAGAAATTAACATGCATAGAAGGATCATTCACTGGTTGTCTAGCTTTCCAATTATTCACTTTCAGAACATGGCGTCTTGAATCTAGACACCATTGCCAGCTTACTTATTGATCCATTTACCTAGAAAACATTATATAGTAACTATGTCCCTGACTTTGTTCTGTGAGCAACACCAACACCTTAACAAGTCCTTACAGAATTTTACGTTCTGAAATTGTATATTATTTTACAAATGAGACTTCTATTCTATTAATACATTTTGGTCTAACTTTTGAGGAATGCTGACCACAGCAAAATATATGCAAGAACTACTCTTCTCTGGAAATGGAAAGAAAATTAAAAATGACTATCTAAAATCAAATAGCTTAGAGAACTTGACCTAACATCTAAAAAAAATTTATTTGGTGTCCCTGATGTGAATGAGAGATCCAATCATTAAATTATAAAATTATTGTCTGTGAATTGGAAATGAAATTAAAATTACATATACAAGAAAAACAAGAATATGCCATAAAATTCTATAATGTATAGGTGCGTGAGGAAGTCTATAATTTTTATCTTAAAAGGTAGAAATGAAAAGGGTAATTAAGACTTTGGCCACATTAAGTTGGCTCTTTTTCTTTTCTTTTTTCTTTTTTTCCCCACCTAGGTTGAACATGGTCAGAGTGATTAGCATGGCAGTGAAGTTTTCAGGCAGTTTTTTTTCTATATTTCTTACTTATATTCCCCAAAGTAAAAGGAATAATTAACTGAAATCCAATTAGCCTAGACTTAGAACACCTGTTTCTGAAATCCTTTGAATAACTTTATCATATTATTATTTTTTTTTCTTGCCCTTTGTTTTAAGATGAAACACATATCCCTATCCAGTTGTTCGTAGGAGGTGAGAGATTTACATATCACATAGAAGAAAAGCACCTGCTTGAAAAGAAATGTGAAGATTAAAAATCACCGAAAGAGTCGTGGACACATCACAGCAGCTACTGTTTCTTAACCCTCTGCTGACCAAAGTTATGAAATTTATTTATAAAACCATAAGTGATGAGTTTATAGGAGATTTTAGAATTCTACAAGAGAACAATATACAGAAAGCAACCTATAAACTTACTGAGAATAGGGGAAAGCATGAAAATAAAATAAAGAAGGTAAGCATGGGCCAATCAATCAATTTATTGCATTTTACTTTAATTTCTTTAATTATAAAGCAAAAATATTTAATGTGTTTCAAACCCCAAATGAACTCATATGCTGGCAATGAAAGCAATCTTACAGACTTGAAAACTCAAGTCCCAAACAGTTCTTAGAAAAGGAGGTGAAAGGGCAAATACAAACCATCTAAAAACCAATACACAGAATGACAGCGCAGTTCAGAAACCAACAAACACACAAAAAAGTGTATTTTCAAAAAAAAAAAAATCCTATGTGAAAGAATATTTCTGAGGGAGTGAGGATGACAATAGGCCTTTACTTCTCAACTTGGAAACCAGTTGCAACCACACTCTTTCCAAATGAGAGTCTCAGAAGTTTACTGTCTCTGGCATCCTGCCACATTTGGAAATCCACTTTAGTGCCCTGTCCATATCTCTTTACTTCACCTTAACCAGATTCTTCTTCCTGTTAGGTTTATGACTCACCCTTAGAGACAGATAGTGTCTCTCACTGCTCCAGAGAGAACTGAAATAAAATAGTCCAGAAAGAACACAAAGAAAGACTGCTTTGAGATAGCAACTGGGGCTCTAAAGAATGCTAGCCCACTTTCAGTTAGACCTCCATACATTCATTAAAAATTATGACAATATTTTCTAGAAAGAAAATATATAGACATATGGCTCTGAGTATGTATTATAGTATAGTTGAAAATACACCAAAACTTAAACTAATGTTTGCACTATATTAAGTAACCAGACCATATAAAGTTAAAAAAACTTTCATAGAAATCTGTCATGCATCAAAGTGCCTTCTCTGTTGGCTATATATAATATAAACAGATAACTCATTTTAAATTCCCTGCCAGCCACATGCGAACAAAGAAAAGAGAAATTAGTTAAGTTTAATTATATATTTTATTTAACTCATAGTATCTCATGATCAAGCCAGGTAGTGGTGGTGGCGCATGTCTTTAATCCCAGCACTCGGGAGGCAGAGGCAGGTGGATTTCTGTGAGTTCAAGGCCAGTCTGGTCTATAAGAGCTAGTGCCAGGACAGGCTCCAAAGCTACAGAGAAACCCTGTCTCGAAAAACCAAAAGAAAAAAAAATATTTCTTGCTCTGACAACATCAAATGATTTAAGATATCATTAAGATACGTTTCATTCTTTTTGTACCACATCTCCCAAACACAGTGTACACTGTAATTTATAGTACAATTGACTTAGCTAAACCACATTTCTAGTGTTAAGAACGAGCTTAATTGCTAATTGTTAGGAACAATGGACATAAACCTTAAAAACCCAGATACTCAGCTACAGTTTCCAGACCTACTTCTACGGCTCCCTGAGTAGCCCATGTACCTTTTATGTGCATGCACAAGGCTTCACATAGAGATCACGTTCTGATCAGCACTTTGCTAAATCCTCCTGCAGCCAAAAGTTTTCCTGTCCTTACACGTTCTAACTAAACTGCACAGACCAAACAGGGAGGAAGTGTCCCAAGTGACAGGAAGTCGGAGTCTGAAAACACATTTGAAGAGCAACCTCAAAGGTCAGGTTTGGAATTCAGTCAAGAAATACTTACTGAAGAAATTTCTTCTCATTAGTGAAACTATAGAAAAATTGCAGACAATTTTTATATTTATATTAGCAGTGACTTACCTACAATTTTTATTCAGACTTGTACTTTTAGTATTAGTGAAAAAGCAGTTTCTAGCAATGACATTCTACAGATTTTTCTCTACTTCTATGTATTTTTTCTTTAAATCTACAGGCAAATTATGTAATCGGGTCACTAAATTACAATATAAGCCTTTATGCTTTACAAAATTATTTATTTGTACCTTCTATAAGTGATTGCTATTTTGACTTTACTGTGCTGTTTAGGGTGCCCTCTCTAAATTCCTAATTCATAAGCAAGAAGTACCTGGAACACATCTAGCGTGGTCTCATCTCATCTTCGCCTAGTTTGACTTCTCCAGTAACTACCTTCTCTTTTATGATAGTGCTCACTCTGATATCTTCCCCTTTATGATACATCCTGTATTACATCTGTTTGACTACTCTATGGGTACACCTCAGTATGCCTAGATATCGTGGCCAGTCCTAAATCCCTATTATGACTTTTCCTTCTGAGTCACTTGGCTATATGTTCTTACCAAGCTTCAGGTTATAAAGTTAGGCAGTCTAAATTGTTAGTTTCTTATAGACCAGGACTATTTCAGTCTGTGCATGTCACAAAAAGCAAACCATTAAAATAAGAAAAAGAAATTATAATTTGAAAAGTCCATGAAAAATAAATTTCAAACTATTACTTAATTTGAAATATTTTAAATGGGATTACATTTAATATCTTGTACATATATATTAACATATTCATCTATGATTTGTTTTATATTCATAAATATGTCCTACCATGTAGAATACACAGATACAATATTACAAATAATTGAACTTAAATTCACCAGCCCTCATACATATGCAAAGATTGTATGAATGTTGTCTTCATTCATTTTCATGCAATTTTACTTTACTATTTTTTCAAATTCACTAAAAAGAAGTATAAATCTAAGTTTCTTACCATAAAATTATTATATTCATATTTAAGTAGAAAATCATTCACTGAATGAATAACAAACATACATTCTTTCTCCACCAAAAGGAAAATGAAAATAGAAATTAACAAGATAAAATTAATATCTTAATTTCATACATTTTCTCAGCTGTTAAATCCAATGTATATCTTTAATCAGAAAATAATGACTGCATAAAACAGAAATATTTTTAAAAATTCATTTGAAAATGGAAAGCTATACTATTTATTCTAGAAAATGATTTTAGTGGATGTTGCATTCACAGAAACTTTAGGGAGATTATAGAAGAAAATAATAAAGTCCTTTGGGTGCTGAAGGAGGGCACAGGGTAAGAATATCTGGCAGGACCTCAAGCCTGGTGGGCAGGTTGTGCGGAAGAAAGAAGGGTCAGACATACAAAGAAGCGGCAGGCAAGCCGGGGTAAAAAGCCAATTAGTGGATTAAAGGGTAAGAGTCTGAGTTCTGAAACACAGGGGTGATAATATAGGCAGCTTGGGAGAGGATTAAAATAAAGAAGTGATAACAGTATTCAGCTGAGAGAGAAGGCTGTCAGAAATGTAAATGGGGGAGTAAAACAATGGAAACAAAAAGCTGACATTTAATCGAGGGTTATAGTAGCAGAAATTCAAAGGGAGACAATGTGATGGTTTTTGCTTAATTCATTAACAGAGGATGAAGGCAGATGGAAAATTTGGTCTCATGTACAAGAAACCAAAGGGATTGTAATAGAGTATAGGGAAATAAACCATTCCACTTCCTAACACAGGTAATGGCAGCCTGACACCCACAATGAGATTTTACAAGATGGGGTACTGGATGAGTTAGAGTTGCACCGTAAAGACAAGCAGACACTTGACAGGTCTGAGTGGAGGGCTTCAGAGACCTACAACGAACTGGATTACTTACGTTTTCAGTTGGTAGCTTCAACTTACATGTTTACATGATGTACCCTAGATTTATAGAACGTTGTACATTAAAATAATTTTGATAACTCTTGAAATTAAATCTTATTTTTAAGAGCTAAATTGGGATTTTCATTTCTTTCTTAATAAAGATAAGGCAAGTTCATGCTTTACATTCTAAGGAAGAATAACAGTTTAGGAAATCATTTACAGCTGCTGTTTTGAAGCCCACTGCATAACACAGCACAGCTGCATCCCAGGAAGCAACGTTCTGCCACTTACAGCACCCAGACAGAAACAACACAAAAAGAAATATTAAAACTATACAATTATAATTTTATTCTTGTTCTGGCTGTATTCCAAACTTTTTTTTTTCAGTTTAAAACAGTTTATCCCAATTTTTACTTCATTAGGGAAAGACAATGATATCTTTCAGTTAAAATAAAAAAAATAATTTTTAAAAGACCAATGACTAAGGTAAGAGCTCCAGATTATGGCAAGGACACATGATTTTAAAAATGTTTAAAGTTAATATATATCACACAAACACCCAACAGTCTTCAACAAGGGAACGGGTAAGCATCAACTAAAAAACAAATTGGTTGTGATTAAAATGTAAACAGATCATGATTTAAAATGTTTATTTGCCAAGATCCCCTAACGCAACCTCTTATGAAATATGACTAAAACACACATGAGAGGGTAGAAAAAAATGAATGAAAACCAAACCAAGATTAAAGCTGACACTCAGGCCACTTGGAGGAAAGCCAACGCTCCTGCCAGAGAGCTGATACTAGCTGTGGGGAACTAATACAAAGTCAAATCTCTGTGTCTCTTCTGGCTCAATGACAGCAGCATTACACAAGGAGAAAGCAGGACTTTCTTGTTCACTTCTGGTCACATCCATTTCCCATAGAGTCAAATAAGGAACCAGGAGGTGCTATCCTAGAACAAGGGTGGGTAAGCATCCTGATAAATACACATTTTTTTAACTTTTACTCTTCTCTCATTTATTACATCCAGACCACAGTTTTCTCTCCTCCCAGTTTCTCTCCCCACTTTAACTTGCCCCAGATCAACTCCTTTTCTGTTTCCCTTCAAGAGAGAAAGAAAGAGAAAGAGAGGAAACAGAGAGAGAGAGAGAGAGAGAGAGAGAGAGAGAGAGCGCAAGTGCTGGCCTTCCAGGGATATCCACCAAACTTAGCCTAACAAGATACAATAAGACTAGGCATATACCATCATATCACAGCTGGATGAGACAACCCAATAGCAGGAATAGAGTCCCAAGCACAGACAAAAGAGTCAGAGACACCCCTATTGTTGTTGGGAGTACAGTGAAAACACCAAGCTACAGAACCATAACAAATACTCGAGGACCTAGCTCAGACCCATACAGGCTCCCTGATTGTCACTTCAGTCTCTGTTGACCTCTATGAGAACCCCCCCACACCTTAGTTTATTCTGTAGGCTTTGTTCTCCTGGTGTCTTCAATCCCTCTGGCTCCTAAATCCTTTCTCCCCTCTTTGATCATAACATTTAATTCTGATAAGAATATTTAAAACTTTGTAAGCCTACATGCAAGTGAAGTAACAAAATTAACCAGAAGTTTTAAAACAAGTAAAAATTAGAGTGTCGAACGTTTTAAGCCATTAACATTAACATCAGAGAAAGCTAAAGCAGAGAAGAATATTTTTAGTTAAAAATGAGATTCCAGCCAGGCATGGTGGATGCCTTTAACCCCAGTACTCAGAAGGCAGAGGTAGGTGAATCTTTGTGAGTTCAAGGCCAGCCTGCTCTCCAAACGAGTTCAGGAAAGGCACAACTACACAGAGAAACCCTGTCTTAAAAAACCAAAAAAAAAAAAAGAAGAAGAAAGAAAGAAAGAAAAAGAAAAAGAAGAAGACATTCCAATAATTAATTTAGCCTTCTGCTAAATTATATTTTATGGAACAAAAAATGCCAAACTATTACAAGATTAGGAGAAAGTAACACCACGAAAACAAAAAAAAACAAAACAAACAAACAAATTAAAACATGTCTTGAAGACATACTCCAAATGACCAGAAATTAAAATAAAATTTAAAAAAATTAAAATCAGAATTACATTTCAGTGTTATCCTGCAAAATTCCATTATAATAAAACAAACATATTCTGGATATATGGTATCCATCCTTTGCATCACATATACCCCACATAATACAAACAAATAAATAAGATGTAATAAAAACGCATTTTAAAAATGAAAGCAAAGATTAAAATGACTAAGGAAATAAGTAGTATAAAAAATGAGAATTACTATGCATACAATTGGAATTTATAATAAAAGGCAAAAGTAAAAGAGAATAAGGAAACCTGAGTAATACTTCTTTGAAAAGGCTCCAGGTGTCCTTAGAAAAGCCGCTCCAGAACGGTTGCCCTAAACACAGAATAAAACTCTTAGATTCGAAAGTGAGGGCGGCTCTCTATGGTGTCCAGATGAAAGATAGAGAAACTTATGAAGGCTAGAAAAAAATGCTCACAGAAAAATATAAAACAAACAAAAGTAGTGTGATATTTACAAAACCTTCAGGAGAACACTGTGTGATATCATTAAATTAAAAAAAACATAAGAAAATAGTCTCAAGTGTGGATTATTCTCAGAGATAATATGTGTAGAAATTTCATACACCATGAAGATGTTTGTAAAATATCACAGAATAACTGATGAGCAGTAAATTAAATTACAGGACTCAGACAAGTAACAAAGTAAAACAAATCCTGAAGACAAATATTCAAGAACATAAGCATTACATGCTCTGGAGAATATGTACTGCAATTTAGTAAAGAGGAAATGAAAGACAAAAAATTACACAAGTTTATCCATAACTGAATTGAAAGAGAAGGAAATAACAAAAGCTGGACACAATGGAAACAGTCTAAATATGTACAATATACATCTGAAATAAGATAACATAAAATATGCATTTAACCACCATTAATATAAAAATATCTCACTGGTATTAAATACAATCTGTTATATCAGCTTGTAAATGGCTTTGGATTTTATGAGTAGGATATCCTGTAGGCTCACAAATGAAATGTAAAACTACTGTCTGCAATTTAAAATGAGATAATGCAGAGGTGCTCAAATACAAAGATAGGCGAGAGCACAGCAGTAAATTCCACAAACAGAAACCAGACTGAAAAACAGGCATAGAAAGCAGACCAGAAAGAACAAAATACGATTTTTGAATGACATCTTTATTAAAGATCAAAATTCACAAGGATAAGATGAAATATCAATTTCTATGCAACAAATAACATGTTGTCCAACTTCAGAAACAGAACAACAGATAATGTTAGCTGACAACAAACTGTGTAATTCAAAAGAGATCTTTAATCCTCGCTTTCTATTAAAAAATGGATAAAAAGGAAATGATGAAATAAAAATTTAGGTGACCATGAAGGACAGAGTAGTAGGTAGATGGAGAGAAGACAAGAAGAAATACTTTCAATTCCATAAAAAAACACTTGTTTCTGTAATTTTACATTCTGGAGGAACTTTGGGTAACTTAAAAGGTCTAAATTCATACTATAAAAAGGAAAGTAAAAAAACTTGACCTCAGTGTCATAAACTATAAGAAGTATAATGTTAAGGTCATTCCAAGCCAAATAACAGAGCTGATAATGGATTCTTAAACCCAAGGACAGAGACCAAAACAAAAACTCTAATCTTGTTTAGAAAAACAACTTTAATTTAAAAGTACACATCAAAATTTATGAGACTAAATTAAACCACACATTTATATAATTAGCAAACAGCAAAAGCTTGGAAGAATTTTTAAACATTAAAGTTAGAAAATCACAAAATTAAAAAGAGTAGGAATATTAATTGTTTCAATAGTCAACCTACCTCAGGATCCAGCAATACCACTCTTGGGAATATACCCAAGAGATGCCCAATCATACTACAAAAGCATTTGTTCAACTATGTTCATAGCAGCGTTATTTGTAAGAGCCAGAACCTGGAAACAACCTAGAGGCCCCTCAATGGAAGAATGGATAAAGAAAGTGTGGAACATATACACATTAAAGTACTACTCAGTGGTAAAAAACAATGACATCTTGAATTTTGCATGCAAATGGATGGAAATAGAAAACACTATCCTGAATGAGATAACCCAGACCCAAAAAGATTAATATGGTATGTACTCACTCATTACTGGACTCTAGCCATAAACAAAGGACATTGAGCTTATAGTTCACAAGCCTAGAGAAGCCAAATAATAAGGTGAACCCAAAGCAAAACAGATATAGATTCTCCTGGAAATTGGAAGCAGACAAGATCGCCTAGCAAAAGTTGGGAGCATGGAGGTGGGGATGGGATGAGGGGAAGGGGAGAGGGAGGGAGAGAGAAGGAAGAAGGGAAGGATTGGGGAGAGCTTGGGGGAGTGGGAGGGTTGAGATGGAGGAAGGGCAGATATAGTAGCAGGGAAGAAGATATCTTAAAGGAGCCATTTTAGGGTAGGCAAGAGATTTGGCTATAGAGGGGACCCCAGTTGTCCACGGGGATGTCCCCAGCTAGGTCCTTGGGCAGCAGAGGAGAAGGTGCCTGAACTGGCCTTGTCCCATAGTCACACTGATGAATATCTCGAATATCACCTGGAACCTTCATCCGGCGATGGATGGAGATAGAGTCAGAGACCCACATTCACATCGGAGCAAAGGACTGAGCTCCCAAGGTCCAGTTGAAGAGCAGAAGGAGGAAGAAGATAAGCAAGGAAGTCAGGATCGCGAGGGGTTGGTCCACCCACTGAGACAGTGTGCCTGATCTAATGGGAGCTCACCAAATCCAGCTGGACCAGGACTGAACGAGCATGCAATCAAACCGGACTCTCTGAATGTGGCTGCCAATGGGGGCTGACTGAGAAACCATTGATAATGGCACTGGGAATTGTTTCTACTACATGTACTGGCTTTTGGTGTCCCTAGTCTGTTTGGATGCGCACCTTCCTAGGCCTGGATGGAGCGGGGAGGACCTTGGACTTCCCACAGGGCAGGGTACCCTGCCCTCTCTTAAGACTGGAGGGGGAGTTTGTCCCACGGAGCCGAGCAGAGCAGAGCGGGCAACCCCCAGTAAGCCTGCCCTTGGGACCGGGAACCTCGCCCAACCAGCTTCCACAGATTCATCTGGACCCTGGTAAGTGGGCCCGTCCCTGAGGCCTTCTGGCCACTTAGGGCTCCCCTCTACTGGCTTTGCTGCTTATCTCAACCCTGTTCGCCCCCAGGCATCCCTTCTCATCTGCGTGGTCCCAACTGCACCCGAACTCAGCCTATCTGGGCTGAGACCTTGGGGGAAGGGCGAGTCCCCTGCTAGAGGGCCTCCTTTATCCCTCGGAGCCGAGCCGAGCAGAGCAGACATCTCTCAGTAAGCCCACCTTTGGGACTGGGAACCCCTGGGCGAGGAAGGAGCACAACCAGCTTCCGCAGATTCAACCAGACCCCGGGAGCCGAGCGGAGCCGAACTGAGCAGAGCAGGCAACTCTCAGAAGAGATGGGCAGGCGCCAATCAAAGAATTCGTCCAACAACCTGAAAAGCAACATGATAACACCAGAATCCAGCGATTATGGAACAGGAAAGCCCGAGCAACCTATCCCAGATGAAGTAGAAGAAA